>APFE030701844.1:281341-316333 GCA_000404065.3 Pinus taeda
AACTTCCAACATTATTTCCATTAGATTCAACTTAGATAAATTTATTACCAATATTAATAATTCAAAATCACAATCCACACCTAAGGTCTATAAAAAGTGTTGGCGTAGCTACAACCACCCTCCAAAATTTTGCCTTAACCTATTTTGGAGCCTCCCTACCAACCTTCACAACAGCTTGCTTTGCTTCGTTAAGTCCTCAAGCTTCAACGTATTTCTTGCTCAAAGGAAGCATATCGATCACATTTTGATCTTTTCCCTTCACAGGTTACCCACCCAGACTTGGTCCAGCTACAGGCTGAGCAACTTCCCCTTGAAAATTGCACATTTCTGGAGGGAAACCAATTTTCCCTCCAGAAATTGCACAATCCTCTTTGACAACCTGCTAGGCTCCAGGATTGCGCAATCGTGCCAGCCAACCCTCCTAGTAGGATTTGCGCAAATTTTCCTAGCAGCAGGCTGTTCAGCCTAGGATTTGTGAAAATCTGGGTAGCAGTCAGCTACTTAGCCCATAAATTTCACAAATATCCTGGGTATCCAGCCCAGATCCCATCCAGAAATGCACATTTTTTCTAGCAGTTGAGCACTTGCTTGCATGTGCAACTGATTTGAACAGTTCCCTTCACAACTGATCAAAACAGACTTGCATGCATAGGCTACTTCTCCCAAGGTAGCATGCAAAGGCATCCCTTGTCTTAGGGATCTATGTTTAGCAGTTGGAGGTTACATGCAAGGAGCAATTCAGAAGCCTCCCTCCAAGTGTCGCTTCCCTTAGATTTGTGGCATGTGCGTCACAACTTCAATATTATCAAAACTCGTCTACTAGATGTTTCAGAGCTCATTCCTCACATCAACTTTACAGATCTTACCTCCCACATCACATATAGGAGCAATCGACACATTTAGCTCAATTGTTTTGGGGTAAGATCGCTTCCCATGGCTTGTGTTGCATTTTTGTCACTTTTTGTGTTTTCGCTTGTGGGAGTACTGTTTTCTTGATTTCTTTGAATGATCGATGTCGTTTACATGTATAGTAGCTTGTCCTAACTCTATTTTAGTTTTCATTGCTATCTCGCTGTTGTCGCATGCATGAAACTGTTTTGTACAGAAGTTCGCCCAACCGGCAAACTGCCTCACCCACATGCATTTTGATCTTCTTGCTGAATCTTTATTCATGTTTTGCATGCACTGTTAATAACTTCTGCTATCACTTCATGTTGCTATGCATTCATTGACTTTCTTTGAATTGCCTGTCAGTGAGTCGGGCCAACCTTGGCCTGGGCTTTGCTTTCACCAAGGGTGCATTGTGCAATTTGGGAAAGGAAGGCTCACCTTCCTCTCTAGATTTTCACATTCCTACCCAACACTGGCCTCCAGGACTATTTTGTGCATTTCTAGAGGACAGTGGCTGCTTGGTTCAAGAAATTGCGCAAGTTTGTCCTTGGGCCAACAATCCTTCCTAGTTGGAATTGCGCAATGCGCAATCCCAACAGTCAACAACCAGACTAGACTATGCATTGTGAAGTTCCAGTAGTTAGTCAGTCTCTCAGTAGCCCAGACTATGCCTTGTGCAGTCTTGGTAGTTGGTCTCCCGACCTCCTGGCTGAAATTGCGCAACCTTCATGATCATTCACCAAGGTATGTTGCAAGTCAATTCTCATGTTCATTTTGGTTTTCAACTGACAAATTGCTTGCTATCAGTGTTTCCATGTCTCCAGGTATCACAAGTGTTCATTTGCCTCTCAACAGTACATGTACAATGGCTTCTAGGAGAGCAAAGATGAAGACACTGTTCAGAGCACGCTTGGGGATGCTGTCGATCAAGTGTCTATGAGCTTGCCTACTCACGAAGACATCAATTTGTTCATGGAAAAGGATATCAAGCAATAGCATCACAAAAAGCATCATCATGAACAACAACTGAAGGGAATATACTGAATGCAACAAATGCAGAAAATGAAGTGAATGCAAGAGGAAGGTTGTTGACAACATAGAGGAGGAGCAAAGTTGCAAGATTAAGGAGATCCACTGATAATGAAAGAAACTTTGGAGAATTAGGCTATGAAGTGACGATGTGACATGAAGATTGCGTGAAGGAAGAAGATGGAACATAGAAGAAGTTGCATGTGTTGAAGCAATAACTTAGGAAGAACATGAAGCTGCACAAACAGTCCAATGAGTTGCAGTAGTAACATGAACAACAATGGGAACAACATGCACTCATGGATGAAATTGCACAAGTACAAGTTAAGGATCCATCCCAGTGGTTGACATAGAGCAAACATGGTGAGCAATGTTTTTGATCACATGCAAAGCATCTAGTAGCATGCATGTCGTTGAGCACATGCATGCAATCCAACCCATTCAACGCACTCACCAAGGCGAAGACAAGAAGCAAGTCCAACTGGGGTTGAACATGCACTTCGACAAGTTGATGTGCCTGACCATCATCACTCACTTGAAGATCAGCATGGACACTATGCATCAGTGTGTCCTTGGTTCAACCGTACCCAAGAAGACCATCCACATGTTGGCAGACAAATTGGATGAAGGGGTCGAACCAATGCACCGGTCGCAACGGAGGCAGGAGTTCACTTCAGCAAGATGTCACCATGAGGTACATGCACACCATCATGGATGACCAAGCTTGGCATCAACTCACCAGCTTCACCATCACAAGCATGTCAAAGAGTTTATCTCACCACAACAGATTGAGGGTCAGTGATATCTTGCAAGGCTTTCTCAAGCCATGTTGTCTCACATGAGTACATGTGCATTGTAATGTTGAGTCATGTGAAGTGTAAGTCAAGTGTCAACAGTTGGATGTAACAGTCATAGAGTAGGTGAAGAGTCATGAGGGTAATTGAACTGTCACAAAGGGGAATGCCAAGGGTCACCCCACCCTTTGCTATAAATAGTCCCTCATAACTCATTGTAAGGGATTTTGGTGAGCGAAGCTTTTACTAAGACTACTTTGAAGAAGGTTTGGATAGTATTGTAATGCGGCTTGGCTTCTCCACTGCACAGAGTTAGTACATCTCTTTGGAGGAGCAGGTGAATGTGGCTATAATGTTTCATTGATGGGCTAGCAGGCTTACATGGATGTATTGTATGATTGTGACTTACACTTCTATAATAATAAGAGCCAACACATTTTCATGCATATGTTGTTATTATAGTTGGACTGTTTTGGTTGCCTTAATGATATATGTTGTTTAACTTACGTACTTGTATATGAACTGATTTGTATGCAATTATATGAATCTTGTTGTTAATGTGTTGCATATGATATTAATGTTGTCACTGTCCATGTCGACTTCTCTACCTTGATATATCAACCATCACACTCGTCTCAGACTGATCCGTGAGTGTTGTTCATTTTATCTTGTGACTGCTGCATCTGAGTGGACTGCTCCGTCGGAAGCTGTGCATGTACTTTGTGTGGTGTGTTCTTAGCCGAGTTGGGACTAATCCCTTTCAACTTAGAACTCACCTTCACCTTCCTCTCCCTTCAAAGTGTTGGAACCTCTCGTACACAAGACTCTCTGCATCAGTCACACCCTTGCTACTAATAGAGTTATCTTACTTTCTTCTGTGCGACATCGCGATTAAGGCATTACCTTACGACCCACCGTTAGGAATCCTACACCAAACGATTTGAGGTCTAATTGGGACTTCTTGCCAGGGAGATCCCCTTTACATGTTGGTGGGTCTAGCACCGTCAACATTTCTGGCGCTAGAAGAAGGGCCTGATGACAAGCAGTGTCCTCTCATCCAGTTTTGAACCTTTGCATATATTTCATGGAGTCTTGCATTCTTATTCTCCCAAGTTTTTTTTTGAATTGTGAAGGTATCTCCATATCGGGAAAGATGTTCGATCTCTTGTTCACTCACATGTATGATTGTGAATTCGAAGTGGCCTGGCCTGAGCACTTACAAAGATTTCTTTCCATGCTTTATGAGGAAGATGAGTTTACTAATGAATAGGCATGTTTGCTGCTTGCATTCGCACTTCACGAATCTCCATTTCTTTGGGTGCTCAACCTAACAACTGACACCATGCACTCATGTGAGCACTTCTATGATCTTTTCGAAGACACATTCTATCATTTTGATTCAGACCATATTGATCGAAAAATGTTACAGCAACGGAAGGCTCCGCATGAATCTGTGATTAATTTTTGGCAGCACTTCCATGACTTACAGTTTCAAGCTCCAAAGAGCCAGATGAAGTTCACTTATCTCTGGGATTAGTTTGACTACTACCTTAAGAAATATACCTGTCCCAAGAGAAAGCTTGATGTCAAGCCTCGCTCAACCTTCTTTGTTGATGGAAATGTGCAATCCCATGTGGGAGCACACACTGTCCCAACAGACTGTTTGCCTCCCTCTCATTCAATAGTTCCACCATTGCCCAGTGATGTTGAGGATCATGCTCACATGCCTGTTCATCCTTCACACCCTCCCAACATCACTCCACTCAATTTCGCGCAGAGTTGGTTGTGAGTCCTTCAAGTTCCCATATGCATTCTTTTCTTCGACCTCCATCTTCGCATTCAGGGTTTCCTCCAGATGATGTTGTCTTGTGTTTGTCTATTATAGACTCTTCACTTGTTGTGAACAAGGAACAACCCACTAATAGAGTTGGTGTTGCACAACCAACATATGCTATCATCCATGAAGAGTATGAGTGGGAGCTTGAACATTCACACTCGATGAAGGATGCCTCCCTTCCTTCCGTGCCCCCTATGTTCTTTCCTAGCTTCTTTGGTGAACTTGCCTTCCATGATTTTGCATGTGTGTCTTCATCCATGGATGCACCCTTTGTTGATCACTCGTAGGTCTCACCTGATGCTAGTCTATTATTCAACAACGGAGAGGATAAGTTATTTATTGAGGATCCTTGATCCTTCATCTGTCTTTTCTGGAAACACAGAGGATGAGTTCGTTCACTTTTCATCTACCCCTCTATTTGATTCATCTGATCATGAGGATTCCGAAGAATTCATTGATTTTTCTAATTGTGGCAGTCGTTATCCATTTGCTTCCATTTTTTGTCATGATCATGAATCTATCTTGGTTTATCTTTCGAAGCCACTGGTTTATGATGATCTACTTGATGATGAAGATGAGACACCCAAGACTGTCGAGGCACTTTAGCCCGAGCTGATGGTTATGTCAAGCCCTCGCTCTCTTGGGTTTAGTCTCACTTCCAATCATGAAACTGTTCAAATTTCCCACGGCTGCTCATTAATCATCTGTATGCATTGAAGATCCATCTCACACACAGATCACACTTCCTCCACTCACACTACACGATCCCATTTCTCATGCTTTGGAGGAGTCTTACATTGCAAGAACTCATTCACGATGCAAGTTATCTTTGTTTCTTTCATTTTCTTGCATGTCTTAGTCAAGAGTGTGCTTTTTCTTCAAAGTTGCACGTAGTGTCACACAACACCATGATAATTCCATGGACTTTCCGTCATGCACTTGCACTCACTTATGTCATGTGGGAACTTTGAAACCCGAAGTGTGGTTGTCTTCATTGTTATATCTTTTTTGTTTGCTGGTCCGAACAACTGGGTTGGTCACGAACCAATACTTCACCAACATGGGTCTACCAATGTGCCAGTGGTTGCATTGGAAGTATCACTTCACGTGATCAGGCCCATGTACCATTAGTGTAGGAGTAGGAATAGTGTTTTCCTTCAGTTGTTTGCTTGCATGATTGTTTTCTTACATTCTTTTTTTGCTTGTTTGTTTACTTGCTTCATTTTCATTTTTGCTTTTGCTCCTACTTTGCTTTGTTGATTGTTAGTTTGTTCAGTTGTTTCGTTCATAGGTTAGTTTTGCATGAAACCATGTATGACTCTTGAAGCAAGCTGGGTAAAGTACAAGAGGGCTTGTACAAATATCACTAATTGGTTATCTGTCATCTTGCCTTTGTATGATGAGCTTGTTACTTTTAGTCCATGATACGTCAAAGGAAAATGTGTACTGTTCAAAGTGAACCTTGGTGAAAACACAATGCTTGCACGCTAACTAGTGTCACCTTCTTTACTCGGTTGTTTTTGGGTTAACCCTTGTCAGCTTAGTCAAGTAGAGTAAGGTGAAGGGGAAAAACCTTAACAGGAATATCAGAGATATAATAAACTACTTCTCTACTAGAACAACCTCTTCTACTCTCAATAAGTTGGGATCCCTCTTTCACCTTTGAAATGAATAAGTTCTATGCATAGTGGAAAATAAAAAAATGAAAAGTCAAATATTCAAATGAAAAATGAATAAGGCGAAAGAAGAGAAAGGATTCCTACGCAAGGAGGTGATGCAAGTAACTCTACCAGGGTACTGACTAGGCTCAATAGTAGTGGAGCCATGCTTGTGCTCCTATGTGACTCCACCGGGGTACTGTCCAGGCTTGTTGGTAGTGGAGCAACACCAGAGATGAAACTTAGACTCTGATGACTATACTGCTTGTGCACTTATATACCCCTCAACCCCAATCGAAACAACTGTGTTTCCTTGGCTTGGAATGTGTGTCAATCGACCAAGAGTCTAGCAGATGCTACACCTTACAATCAAGCTAGTGTGAAGCCAAGATGAGTTGAGAGCTGAAAAATACTTTTGGAGGCGTTATAATTACTTTTCACGAACAAGGTCCATTCAGAGAGTTGGAGTTCTCCCAGTGTGTCGCCTAGTGTTGTAGTGGTTACAAACACCCTCCAAAATTTTTCCTTACCCTGTTTTGCAGCCTCCCTACCAACCTTCACAACAACTTGCCTTGCTTCATCAAGTCCTCAAGCTTCAGTGTATTTCTTGCTCAAAGGAAGCCTGTCAATCATAGTTTAATCTTTTCCCTTCACAGGATGCTCACCCGAACTTGGTCCAACTACAAGCCGAGCAACTTCCCCTTGAAAATTGTGCATTTATCGAGGGCAACCAACCTTCCCTCTAGAAATTGCACAATCCTCTTTGACAACCTGCTGGGCTCCAGGATTGTGCAATCCTACTAGCCAACCCTCCTAGCAGCAGGCTGTTCAACCCAGGATTTGTGAAAATTTGGGCAGCAGTCAAATGCTTTGCCCAAAAATTTGTGCAAATCTCCTAGGTAGCTAGCCCAACTCCCAGCCATAAATGTACATTTTTCTCTAGCAGTCGAGCAATTTCTTGCATGTGCAGCTGAGTTGAACGGTTCTCAATGGGACTGAGCAAAGCAAACTTGCATGCATAGGCTGCTTCTCCCAAGGTAGCATGCAAAGGCATCCCTTGTCTCAGGGATCTATGTTTAGCGGTTGGAGGTTACATGCAAGGAGAAATTTAGAAGCCTCCCTCCAAGTGTCGGTTCCCCTAGATTTGTGGCATGCGTGTCACAACCTCGATGTTATCAAAACTCTTCAACTGGAATCTGCAGATCTCATTCCTCACATCAACCTTGTAGCTCTAACATCCCACATCACATCTAGGAGCAGTCGACACATTCAACTTAGTTGTTTTGGGGTAAGCTTGCTTCCCATGCCTTGTGCTGCATTTCTGTCGCTTTTTGGTTTCGCTTGTGGGAGTACTACTTCTTGATTTATTTGAACGCTTGCTATCATTTACATGTATATTAGCTTGTCCTAGCTTTGTTTTAGTTTTCGTTTCTATCTCACTATTGTCGCATGCATGAAACTGTTTTGCACGAACGTTCACCCAACCAGCAAATTGCCTCACCCACACGCATGTTGATCTTCTTGCTGAATATTTAATTCATGTTTTACATGCATTGTTAATCGCTTCTGCTATCACTTCATGTAGCCATGCATTCATTGAATTACTTGCTTTCAGTTTCCCATCGGTGAGTCGGGCCAACCTTGGCTGAGGCTCTGCTTTCACCAAGGTTGCATTGGGCAATATGGGAAAGGAAGGATCACCTTCCTCTCCAGATTTGTGCATTCTTGACCAACACTAGCCTCCAGGACTGTTTTGCGCATTTATAGAGGACAACAGCTACTTGGCTTAAGAAATTGCGTAAGTCTGTCCTTGGGCCAACAATCCTTCCTAGCTGGAATTTTGCAATGCGTAATCCTAATAGTCAGTAGCCAGATTGGAATGTGATTGCGTAATTCCAACAATCAATCAGTCTCTTAGTAGCTTGGATTGTGCCTTGTGCAGTCTTGGAAGTTGGTCTCCCAACCTCCCGAAATCGCAAAACCTTCATGATCATTCACCCAGGTATGTTGCAAGTCATTTCTCATGTTCATTTTGGTTTTCGACTGACAATTTTCTTGCTATGAGTGGTTCCATGTCTCTAGGTATCGCAGGTGTTCATCTTCTTCTTAGCAGTACAGGTACAATGGCTTCCAGGAGAGCAGAGATGAAGACACCGTTCAGAGCACGCTTGGGGATGCAGTCAATCAAGTGTTTATGAGCTTACCTACTTACGAAGACATCAAGTTGTTCATGGAAAAAGACATCAAGTAGCAAAATCACAATGAGAAGCATCATGAACAACAACTAAAGGAAATATATCGAATGCAACAAAAACAATGAATTCAGTGAATACAAGAGGAAGGTTGTTGACAACATAGAGGCAGAGCAAAGTTGCAAGATTAAGCAAATCCACTGATAATGAAAGCAACTTTGGAGACTCAAGCTATGAAGTGACGACGTGACATGAAGATCATGCGAAGGCAGAAGATGGAACAGAGAAGGAGTTGCATGTGCTGAAGCAACAACTCAAGAAGAACATGAAGTTGAATAGACAATCCAATGAGTTGAACCAGGAACAGGAACAACAGTGGGCGCAACATGCACTCACGGATGAAACTACACTAGTACAAGTTAAGGATCCATCCCAGCAACTGACATTGAGCAAACATGGTAAGAAGTGTTGTTGATCACATACAAAGGATCCAACAACATGCATGTCTTTGAGCGCACACATGCAATCCAACCCATTCAACATAGTCACCAAGGAGAAGACAAGAAGAAAGTCCAACTGGGGCTGAAAGTGCACTTCCGCAAGTTGATGCACATGGCCACTAACACTCACTTGACTATTAGCACAGACACTATGCATCAATGTGTTGTCGGTTCAATCGTACCCAAGAACACCATGCACATGTTAATAGACGACTTGGATGAAGGGGTTGAACCAATGCACTAGTTGCAACAGAGGCAAGAGTTCGCTTCAACAAGATGTCACCATGAGGTACATGGACACCATCATAGACAACCAAGCTTGGCATCAACTCACTAGCTTCACCATCACAAGCATGCCAAAGAGTTGGTATCACCACAATGGACCAAGTGTTAGTGATGTCTTGCAAGGCTTGCTAAAGCCATGTTGTCTCACATGAGTACATGTGCATTGTAATGTTGAGTCATGTCAAGTGGAAGTTGTGTGTCAACATTTGGATGTAACAGTCATAGAGTAGGTGAAGAGTCATGAGGGTAGTTGAACTGTCACAAAGGGGAATGTCAAGGGTCACCCCACCCTTTGCTATAATTATTCCCTCATAACTCATTGTAAAGGCTCTTGGTCAGCCAAGCTTCTACTAAGACTACTTTGAAGAAGGCTTGGACAATATTGTAACGCGCCGTGGCTTCTCCACTGCACGAAGCTAGTACAGCTCTTTGGAGGAGTAGGCGAATGTGGCTGTAACGTTCCACTGATGGGGTTAGCAGGTTTACATGGATGTACTATATGATTGTGACTTACACTTCTTTAATAATAAGAGCCAACACATTTTCATGCATATGTTGTTATTGTAATTGGACTATTCCAGTTTCTTGAATGATATATGTTGTTTAACTTACGTACTTGTATATGAACTGATTTGTATGCAATTATATGAATCTTGTTGTTAATGTGTTGCATATGTTGTTATTGATGTCACTGTCTATGTTGATTGCTCTATTGAACATCATACATACCTTTCTCATGAACCATGCTATATCAACCATTACACTCGTCTTGGACTGATTTGTGAGTGTTGTTCATGTTATCTTACCTTGTATTTTGTGACTGCCACATCCAAGTGGACTGCTCCATCGGAAGCTGTGCATGTCCTTTGTGTGGTGTGTTCCTAGCCGAGTTGGGACTGATCCCTTTCAACCTGGAACTCACCTTCACCTTCCTCTCCCTTCGAAGTGTTGGAACCTCTCGTATACATTCCTTGACTCTCTGCACTAGTCACATCCTTGCTACTAATAGAGTTATCTTACTTGCTTCCGTGTGACATCACGGTCAAGGCATTACCTTACGACCCACTGCTAGGACTCCTACACCAAATAGTCTGAGGTCTATTGGGACTTATTACGGGGGATATCCCCTTGACATGTTGGCGGGTCCAGTACCGTCAACAAAAAGTAAAAACATGAAAATAACATGCCCTAGTAAATCTAAGGAGTCAAACCATGCAAATAATCTTTTCATAGTGAAATAAATAGTTAATGATGAAATCCAATTTCACAGAGATCAATGTGAAAGGTGATTAAAGATAGAGTGGGTGGAACCAGGTATGCTGACAACCTGCTTAATGTACATGATCTCGTGCAAGTAATTTTCACTTATGCCATCTTGAGTGAAGAATACCATCCATAAAGGTGCAAATGAGTCTTTCCAATGTATGTTCCAGGTACAACAAAGACTTCCCCTCCATCGTCACCTTGGGTAATAGCCCTAAGATTATGGTTTCTAAGTTTACCACTTAAAAAAATTTAACCCAGGGGACTGTTACACCAGACAATCCCTCTTGCCGACAAGAGCGATTTCCCTAGATCCTAAATGGAAACTAGAAACAAGCAAAACAATTGAATTAACTCTTTCCCCAAGTTGACCTTGTTCGAATTATAAGAGGTATAACTAATGGATGAGCCTCTTACTTATTTCACGAAATGCCCGATGAAGATCCCTCGTTGCGACTTGATGGAGTTCTTCAATGCTTGATAAGACCTGCAAACATAGAACATAAAAGGATCAAAAGTACATGTGATATAAAAATCCAAACAACTTAGCCTAATGATAAAGGAAATTAGGGATTTAATTTGCCTTAGTAAACATTATAAACAATTGTATACCATTCATCATTGCAATAAGACAAATCAATGGGAGAAAGTGTTCATTTGTATCACTCAACGATTAAGAGGAGCCTTACAGCATTTGCCTTGATGCCATGAGGTCCCTCCCAAATGCCTTCAATCTCCTCCTTAGATGACAAGCTTTCCAATATCAAACCAACAACATAAGTTTTCCTTCTTTGAGTTACGACCTCCTCAATCCATCTACCCTCTAGTTATTTTATAGGCCAAGAGGAGGAAGTTTCAAATCCATAAGAGGAGGATGAGACTCCTTCATTGGTGGATTAGGTTACCATGAGAAAATGGATGGAGATGCATGTTCTGAGGGTTATAGTTTGAATATTCATCACTTGGAATATTTTAGTTGGAAAATATTCAACCAACTATGTTTCTAGAATGTACTTTTTATTTTTTACTTTCTAGAATTCACTTGTGTGGGTTTATTGTGGAGACAGAGTGCAACTCTACGCTACTCTCTGAGTTAATTTTAGTGCACGCATGGGAAACTCTAGAGAAAATGGCGTAGGTGGAACTTAACAAGGTGTGGCAACTATTTTTCTCAAAATTTTCATCTACTTCAAAATATATTGAATTGTTAGACTTGTGAGGGAGTTGGTTCTAACATGTTCACGGATGGTAACAATATCCATAAACTCATCAAGTGTCATGGCGACAAATTGATATGTAACATATTTCCCCCCTAAAGTGCGAAGTTTGTAAAAATAAGCATAAAATGTTGAAGCACTTTATCATTCCAAGGATTGGATCAGAGGCAATGGTTGGAAACTTGCAAGGAACATTCAAGGAGCAAAATGCAAATATATATCCAAAAATCATCTTTGAGATAGGCATTCCCATACTCAGAGTAAAGCAAATTCAATGAACAAGAATGGAAAAACTAAGATCACATAGATGGTAGACACAACATGGATGCAACCATCTATCTACATAATCCTGAACGTAAAATTTCCTCGCAACCTGGATTGATGAAACTAGATCCAGGGTGTTGATCTCCATCTCTCGATCCACAGTACGATTCTAACTATGCAAGTAAATGTCTCGAAGTCAAACATGGAAGAAACCACTTGATTACTTCTCAATGATGTGAACTGTTAACAAGTGTGAGAGAAACCACCAATAATGAAAATGGTTCTCAAGGTACTCCTAGTATAATCTATGAAGTGTGAATAGGTGATTTGAAGTTGAACACTCATAGAAGCATTTGATCAAAGGCCAATGATGAGAACCTATTGTCAAAAGCGAGAAACTTGCAATTAAGGCATGCAAGCTTCAAGGTACTAAAGGTTTCTAAATCAACTTCCTACATAATGAGATGAAGTCAATAGGAAGCAATTCGTCGTAGGAAAGCCTAAGACACAAAACATGCTATTAAGTTTTGAAAATAGTTTGCAAGGACTAACTCAAGGATGGTTGATGCAAATGAAGGCATATAAGCTGCAAAGGGATTTGAACTGAGGTTGAACTTCTCTTGACCACATAACAACACGACAATGACTTGGGAACATTTAACTTAAAGATAATACCCAAAACCATGAAGAATTTCAATGAGGTTCGATTAACTGTAATGCAAATGCATTTCCCAACCCGGACATGAATGTGACGGAGTTACGTGTTCAAGAGAGACATGCTACCTTTTAAAAATAATAATGTAAAGTTGACACCTTCCCCAATTTTCCCTCACCATTACTGGCAAGTACCTCTTTATTTTTTACAATCTTGAGGAGGATAACATATACTTGGATTGTAAGCTCATCCTTCAGATGAGTCCATCAAAGTATTTTTAACGAATCCCAAGAAGGAATGGTTCGGTCTCATCATGCTTCACGAGTCCTATACTGTTTAATTTTTACGAATGCAGTAAAGGGGTAACTTGATGTCGTTTTATTTTAAGAGTTTGAAAAAGACACAGAAAAGAAACTCATTCAGTTCTTTTACTGTAAAATTTTAATGACCCCAGAGAAAATAAAGCTATGTGTTTTTCATTTATAGAGAGTCAGAAGAAAAACGTAAGTAGACTCCATCAGGGTCTTTTTCACAAGTTTAGTTTCTCAGGTCTGAAAAAAGATAAAATGATACAAGAGAGAACTCTATTGACCATGTTTGGTGAACATATACCTTTTTCATAAATAGTTCTAGCTCAGTCTGTAAAAGGGGTAAACTTATACTAAGTGGATGGTTGTTCATTTACTTTTACGAGTTCGAACAAGAAAGTACTATTTTTGTTTTGAAAAAGTATGAAAATGGCTTAAAACAAGACTATGATTTTCTCTTTTGGTAATTTTTTTAAGAGCATGAAAAGTGATAAAAGTTTTCTAAAATGTAAAAAATGGTTCATCTTCACTCCATAAACGATCCTGCACATTTAAACTCAATAACTCGTCATAATTGCTCAAAAAGGGGCATTTTCCCTCCCAAAAAGGTTCAAAACATAAATAATAATATTTTTAAGGTTCAAAAACTTATAAAAGTGGAAAAAAATTAATTTATTTTCACCATTTATATTTTCACCAGTTCAGAGTAGAGAGAGGACTTTTTACCATCAAACTTCCAGGACTGATTTTAAGCCAACTGGTGGACAAAATTGCACACCGTTTCTTCCAGGTAGAAGATCTCTCCACAACTTAGCTTTTTATCTATTTAGATTTTCATTTTATTTTTTGGGGAAAAAATTTGTTCAAAAATTCTCCCTTGGCCTTGCGTGGGTTTTTTCCAATCGGGCTTGTGTAGTTCAATAAAATTTTCCACACAGAAAATCAAAACCTGCCCAAAATTCTTCAGGAAAGATCTGCGCAACTGCACCCTGTCTATAAAAAGGCGGTTGCACAAGCACTGGGGTTAATTTTTAAATAAGTTTTGAGCCATAAAAACATGTGATGAGTTTTAAAAATGTTTCTAATTGCTTTAAAATGGTCATTTCAGGTCATTTGATTGCTCGAAAATGGAGTGGAGGGAAAGAGAGCATGAAGCCAATGATTTGGTAGCTTTCGCAGATCCGGCCACCTTGCAAGCTCTCAGGACTTGTGGTCTTCTAAAATACTGGCTTATCCATGGGATGAAAGCTCAGTTAGATTTGATGACTAGGTTGGTAAGGACCTGGAATGTCCAGTAATAACGTTTTGTGAGTTTTGATCATCGCCTTACCATTGACGCCGATGATATCTATTTCCTGACTGGGTTGTCTCATCGGGGAGCCAATCTTTCACTATTCAGATATAGGGTGGGGGGAGATACTATTGATGGATACATATGATGCTTTTGTAGGGGTGCACCACCCAAGGATGGAAGAATTGACATTCAATCCATCAAAATTTTACTCTTGAGGATCATTTCTTTCACTGTTTTCAAAATGTGTGGCAGTGGTTCCCTTCATCTAGCCACACGGGCATAGATGTAGATGGTCGTGGAATGCTGGGAATCCATGGTATACAACTGGTGCGAGGTAGTGGTGGTGAATATGAAGGGCCAACTGACTAGGTGCAAGAATGGAAAACTGAAGAATTTTGGTTATGATTCCATTCTTGTTTCTTTTTCCCGAGAGAGGGTTGCTATTTTCTGACCACATCAAATTTTTGCAGAAGAGGGGGTTCGAGGGATCCATGCATGATGAGGTGGGTTTCACTGATGGCACGCCATGGAGGTGATGTCCCCTAGTGAGGTATATAATAGAGTTTTTTGACTGGTTGGCCAACAAATTGTTCCGATCGAGGACTTTTCGTATGCCGAGATAGATTACAGAGGTGATCTTGATATCTCACTTCCAGTCGAAATTCAATGGGGTGAACTAGGTAAGAATTTCTCATTTTGACATATTTTCAAAATTTTATGTGTTTTGGGTCTTCAAAGGATAATTATCCGAAATGCATGTGCATATGTGGGTCCAACCTGACCAGTCGGGCTGAGATGATACGATAGATGAGGTAAGAAACCTATAGTAGATGCAGCGGTGAACCCAGAGGCGGAGGATATCCTGACAGAGTTGGAGAATAACCTTGAGAGGTTGACTTCTAACATCCTAGAGACTGGGACCGATGACATTCCACGCACCTATTAGAGACATGTAGTTGGGGTTCTAGGGCCTCTCAGATGTTTACTATGTCAAGTTGCTCGTGTTATCGTTTGTTATCATGAGCATCAACATGCCTAATTTTTCTAGTTTCTAGGACCATTTTTGACTTTTTGGTGTTAGCATATTCAGAAAATAAAAGGCCATGGGGCCTTGTGTCCTCGGATGATATATTTTGTAGACACACCCACACTATATTTTAATGAAAAAACTACTACTTTTTATCTATGTTTATTTCGATCAATGTATGAACGAATATTGTTTTTAATTTACAAATGTTGTAAATGTCTATTTAACACATGATTGGCCAATGCATCTGTTAATGCATTTAAATATCTCAAATTGTGTTGATATTTGATGTAATCAAACTTCCTTTCCAAGAGACAGACTCATAAAATACTCTTAACATGGTTGGACTCCTTACTGTATAGACACTGTTTAAATGTAATACCACGAGTTGTGAATCTAACGTAACAATCGAACTTCGGATACCAAATGTGATGGCATCAACTAATAGCTCAATGAATGCATTATTTTCCACTATATTGTTCGTTGTTTAACCAATGAAAATTCCATGAATAGAAACTAGCTCATCACTGGGTGAATAGATAACCCAGCTTGCGGAAGATAAATTCTGAGTACTTTGACTAGCACCATCAACAAAGACAATGTAATTATAAGAGAGTGTCGACATTATAAATCGAGTGTAAAAACGAGATAGGCAGGAGAAGTAGTAGAAAAGGTAAAAACATTAACTATCACACATACCTAAAAAATGGTAAATAATGTACAAATCTTCACCAAAATTTCATGTAAAATATTTCTTTAGGTCAAGACCAATTCTGGGCTTTCCCAAAGGAATACCATCGTAATCAACCAACTCATAGGCACCTTTATTTAATACACATTCCTCCTAGAAGCAAGCCCTGGAGCATTGGATTGGTTTGAATAGGGAGAGGGAGGAGTTTTCAACTCAACATTCCACCTTCAAACAAGAAATTGAGACATGGCGATTTTGATGGCGGCCTTATCAGTCGAGCTGATGGTAGCCTTTTAGTCGAGAGTTTGACAGGCTCATGATGGTGGCCTTAACAGTCGAGTGGGATCCCACCTATATTTCATTTGCCTTATGTTTACATTACAGGGCTTCTTGCACCCCCTAAATAATATAGGGCTCTGTTCTCTAGGCCTAATGAAGTAGCTTGAGGAAGTAGCTGTAGGAGTAGGAGGAGCTTGAGGAAGGAGCTTATCCTCTAAAACCCCACCTGTCTTTCTTGTTGGATATTGCTCCCCCCGCCCGAAGGTGAGATGAACAAATCAACGATTCCCGCCCGATATAACCACTCCAAAATTTATGATGTAAGGCCATGTCACATGGGTTCGAATTTCCGTGCACCTAACTTGTCATGAGCTTGATCATAAACCAAGACTAGGTCACCTTCTAAATATGAACGAGGATTAACATTTTGATCATATTGGGCTTTGACACATTTTTGGCGAGCTTCGCTAGCCAATACGACATTACGAAGATTTTCATCTAAATGAGATAAATGTACAGAGTGTTCTTTATCTGCAAAGGTAGAAGGTAATAATTTGATAGCTAGTTTGAGGGATGGGATTTCAAATTCAAAAGGTAATACTGCTTCCAAACCATAAACAAGTTGGAAAGGAGTAAAACTGGTCTATGTTTTTACAATAGTACGGTAAGCCCACAGTGCTGAAAAGAGCATAGAATGCCAGTTTCCTTTACGCGTACCAACTATCCGTTTAATCATATTGGTTAAAAATTTATTGACAACTTCAACCTAACCATTATCCTATGGATAATACGTAGTAGAGATATCATGGAAAAGGCCAAGTTGTACAGATATTTTGACCATCATAAAGTTACGAAAATGACTACCATGATCTATAACAATAGATTGTGGGACACCGAACCGAGCAATCACATGATTGAAAAAGAAAATTGCTGTAGTTTCGATGTCGTCTCTATATGTAGGCATTGCCTCAGCCCATTTTGTAAAGTAATTAACTGCAAGGATAATGTATCCATGCTCCCAACTGAGTGAGGGTTACATGTGACAATGTCGATGCCCCATTTGGAAAAAGGACTTTCAACAATGATAGGGTGAAGGGGAGTTGGAGGTGCTCACATCTTCCGATCATAGATTTGGCAATTATGGCATTTGCAGACTGTAGTGATGCAGTCTTTAAACATTGGCAACCAAAAATAGCTAGCATGTAATATCTTTTGGGCAGTATCATACCCAGACATGTCACTGCCACACACTCCAGAGTGGCAGTCATTTAAAGTTTTTTCAGCTTCTTGAAAAGTTAAATAACGTCAAAATACAAAATAGACACCACGCTGGTAAAGAGTGTTGCCAACAATATTGTATCGTTGGGATTGGTATCAAATTCGCCAATGATCAGTTTTAGATAACTCGGGCCTAAAATTTTGTGTTTGGAGATATACAATGATGTCTCCATACCACTGATCTAATGTACTAATAAGAAAGAGAGTTTCTTCAGTGAAATAATCTTCTGCTACAGCTTCTATGCCAATATGGGGAAAGTCACACAATAGTTCGACAAAAACAAAGGATTTCTTTGATTTAGATTTTTCAAATTCCAAATCAAAATCTTGTAAAATAAATATCCACTTTCATTATTTCCCCCCTAACAATTGTTTCATGAGAATGTACATCATGGGGTTGCAATTTGAAATGATAGTTTTTTTTCAGAGAAGTATATAGTGAAGGAATCATTGAAAAACTTGCAAAACTTCCAAGGATAACTTCTCCACATGTGAGTATTTAATCTCAGTTTTAGTGAGACTCCTACTCAAATAGTAAATCACATGTTCATTGCTAGAATCATCCACTTAGACTAACACCATGCCAATGGTGGCATCAGATGCAAATAAGTACAAAAAGTAGTCTCGATGATAATCGGGTGGATGTAGTAGTGACACATTAGTCAGTGCATGATTTAAGCATCAAAAGCTTTATCAAAAATATCATCCTAGAAAAATGGAATGCCCTCTTTCAATAGTCGAGTAAAACCCTATTTTAATTCAACATAATCGTGGATGAACCTACGCAATTTTTTTTCCTTCCCTTTCAAACTTTGGAGTTGAGTAAGGCTAGAAGGAACAAAAACATTCAGAATTGCCTCTACCTTGAAGGGGTTGACACAAATGCCTTCTTTTGAAATGATGAAACCTAGAAGCTGACCTGATTGTACACAAAAAACATATTTGTGCGAATTCAAGCAGATATTATAGTGCCTACACCTAATGAAAATTGGTTTTAAGTGCAATATTTGATCCTACCGTTCCATTGAATGAGCTAGTAGGTCATCTAAATAAGGCAGAAAAATATGCTTGATATCATGGAATGCATAAGACATTGCTCGTTGAAAAGTCATGCTAACAATTTTTAGGCCAAATGGGAGTTTACGATAAGCAAAATTCCCCCATGGGCATATAAATGTGATTTTATATTGATCAACAAGGAGTATGTTTATATGATTGTAGCCAAAAAATTAATCCATGAAGGAAAAAGTTTCATTTCCGGCACAATCATCAACAATTTGTTCAATATACAGAGTTGGATAATTGTCCTTAGGACAAGCTTTATTGATATCTCGGTAATCAACTTACACTCGAATAGTTCCTTTCTTTTTATTAACAGGCACATTATTTGATACCCAATCGGTTAAAGGAATAGGGTAGATGAATCCTTCTTTCAAAAATTTCTCAACCTTAGTTTTGATAGCGGAAGATTTTTGCGGGTGTATAGGACGTAATTGTTGTCTAACTAGCTTAGCATCCAGATAAGTTTTTATTTCATTTACACCAATGCTAGGGTCGACACCTGACATCTCTTCGTAAGACCATGCAAAAATGTCAAGAAATTCCTAAAATAGGGCTTTGTAAGTTTGAATCTCTTCTAAAGAACAAGAAGCTCATATATGAATATTTTCAGATATCTTGAGTTTCACTGAGATATCTATAGGTATCGTAGCCAATATGTTCCCTAATTTCTACTCAAAACTGGAAGAAAGGGTAGATATTGGACATTGAGGATCACTAAGGGTCTCAGATGAAAACGTAGATGAGAAATTATTCCCAATTTTATCAAAGGATGGCAAGAAAGTTGAACAATGATGGGTATCATTCCACGACATTTCATCCAAGGTCATAAATTCCATAATCCCTTCATTAGTTAAAAAATTTGTGTTAAAAGGATCAGACATAGAAATTGCTTCCAAGCATGACGAATGAGAATATTTGTTAATAATCGTATTCATTCAATATTATCAAATGTTGATGCGTTGGAAAAAGACTGAATTGCCTCATAGGCTAACTCAAAAGGGCTACGAGGCTTTCATCGCCATGTAAGATAATTTCAGATGATAAAGATATTTTCCATGGATCTCTCGATTTGAAAGTACTTGATGTAATCATGTTAATCTGTTCTTCATTATGAAGGAAAATGGGTGGAGGGAATGTGAAAGTTCCCATCAAAGATGAGTCTTTGAGAAGGCCAACACCAAATTCTTCATATGGAGTGGTTGATTTTTCAACAAATGGGATACTACTGGTGGAATTATGGTTTGAGGTATAGTAGGACAATTGGTCTACTTTAACAATTATTCCTTTGTGAAGAAACATAATCATCCTAAAATATTTTGAGACTAATGCTGACATGGCATAAGTCCAACTCCAACCAAGCAAAAGGTTATAGTCAAGTTGAGCATCGACAACCTAAATGTTATTGCAACTATTTTTTCCTCTAATTCGATTGGAAAATCATTTAAAAGTCCATACGGATAGAAACCTCTTCCATCGAAGGCTTTCAAAGTCTTAGGAGATTGATTGGTTGTTGGAGAACCTAAGGCTTTCTAATAGGCAATGGACATAATACATGTCGATGCTCCTTCCTCAATCACTGTTCGAAAAACTCGTCGAGTTTTGACATGAACTGGTATCTGAAAAGCCAATTGGTGTGGGAGACACGGGACATGATTTTTGAGATCGAAAACAATCAAATGGGATTCTTGAGGATCCAATGCTCTTATAACTGATAACAACAATTTTTTGTGTTGGGAAAGCTTGCAACACTTCAAGGGAAGACATGGCCGAAGGTGACATAGCTAGATCTTCGACAATGCTATAGTTTAAGAAGCCCTCGCATGAGGATTAAAGGTTGAATTATGAAGCATACCCTTCGGAGGCAGACAAATTATCATATAAGGGTTTGTTTTTTCAATATGTAACAGTTTAGAAGAAGGAGTTGTAGATGTGGAAGTTTGACTAGGTGAACTGGAGTCATCTCCATCTTCACCAAGACTCTTTGACGTGTAATCTCTGGATCTCGTTGCTACCATAACTCTCGAAGACATCATCATGATATCTACTGATGTGGATGAGGAGGATTGGTCATGTGATCCCGATCTTGGTGGGAGACCCCCAAAATCTAAAAGATTGAAATGGATTTTGGGGGAGAGGCACCCCAAGATCTAAAAAATTGAAATGCCAGAATAAAAAGAGGAGAATGCCCATTAAACAAAACCACAAAGATTTTTTTTTATTAAAATGGAGAATAACTGTAAGATCTACATTGTGGCAGACAAACTGTCCTTTTACAAAATGCAACTTGTTACTTATAGTATTTTTCAGTTACAATACCATGGGTCAATTCCATGGGTGAATGCATACCATGGGTGGATGTTACAATACCACGAGTCAATTCCATGGGTAAATGAATACCATGGGTGGATGTTATAATACCACGGGTCAATTCCATGGGTGAATGAATACCATGGGTGGATGTCACTTACAATACCATGGGTGGATGCCACTTACAATACCATGGGTAAATTCCATTGGTGGATGAATAACATAGGTGGATGAATACCATGGGTTGATGCCATTTTCCATTCAGATCATTCATCCCTCCTTAAGAAGCAATGGTCCCCATTGCGTGAAGTTCCCTCTTACAAAGCCTTTGTTGAATATGAAGAGCCACTGAAGATAAGGGTTTTATGTGATTAATCCATAACCATGATGAATGAAGATCTGAGGATAAAGATACCCTGTAATTCTTATGACCAACTGTGATAATGATAGTGTGCAGCCTAGCAAATGGACTTCGATGAAGTGTGGGTTTGTGGATGACCCATAACCATGATGAATGAAGATCTGAGGATAGAGATACTTTGTAATGCTTGTGACCAACTGTGACACTGACAATGTGTGACCTAGCAAATGTACTTCGATGAAGTGTGGGTTTGTGGATGACCCATAACCATGAAAACTGAAGATCCGAGGATAGAGATACCCTATAATGCTTGTGACCAACTGTGATACTAATAGTGTGCGGCCTAGCAAATGGACTTCGATGACAAGGATTTTGTGCGGTTGACCCCTAACCGTGATGTTGGTTATTGATAAAGTAGAAGGTGCCTACATAGCCTGGGGTGGGAGGGCATGTCTTCAAATAACCCAAGCCAAATGCTACTATGCTGAAACTGATGAATGTGAAGCAGGTGCTTACTAAAGTGGGGTGGGAGGGCATTTCTCCAACGGGAACCCGCTCTGAATGCTGCTCCAAAATTAAAATGGACATAACTCGGTCAATATAACTTAGAATATTTATTATAACCTATTTTTGGAAGTAGAAGGACCATTTTTCATCTTCCCATGTGTTGGAAATCTTTATCTGGACACTCTAGGATCTCAGATTCGCCTTGCAATTTTTCTGCCATCACAAAAGTTCTAAAAAAATAGTTGATTTTAAATCAAGATATCTTCCACATTCGAACTTCGATTCGACCTTTTTTTTTTGAGATTGGGTGATTTTTCAAGAGGAGCTAATATCTACAATCCTTTTTTGAAATTCTACACAAAACTTCCATAAATGGTAGGAGAGTCGTTGTCCACTAGTTGTTGTCAGAAACAATTTCTACAACATAGTTGATTTTAAATCAGCGATATCTCCCTCATCTAGACTTTGATTCAGCTGATTTTTTTTCTGAATTTTGGTATTTTTTCACAAGGAATCTAGATATGTTATTTTTTTTTGTAAATATTGCATCAAATGTTTCATATCTGATCTGCAAATTCGCTGTCCAAAAAAAAATCTTGCATAAAAATGAAAAAAACAAATCTTCTTGCTTGGCCCAAGAAAGTGCTATGTGGAGGTCACAGCACGTGCCTGAAGTTTGTTGAATACTGCTGCAAAAATTTGAAACTGAAATATGCATTAAACCCTCATTCCAATAAAATTGTAACTTGCTTCGATACCACTGATTCAGATCTTGGGGGTCTAAAAGATTGAAATGGATTTTGGGGGAGAGGCACCCCAAGATCTGAAAAATTTAAATGTCAGAACAAAAAGAGGAGAATGCCCAATAACAAAATCACAAAGAATTTTTTTATTAAAATGGAGAATAACTGTAAGAGCTACATTGTGGCAGACAAATTGACCTTTTACAAAATACGACTTGTTACTTATAGTATTTTTCAGTTACAATGCCATGGGTCAATTCCATGGGTGAATGCATACCATGGGTGGATGTAACAATACCACGGGTCAATTCCATAGGTGAATGAATACCATGGGTGGATGTCACAATACCATGGGTCAATTCCATGGGTGAATGAATACCATGGGTGCATGTCACAATACCATGGGCAAATACCATGGGTGAATGAATACCATGGGTAGATGTCACTTACAATACCATGGGTGGATGCCACTTACAATACCATGGGTAAATTCCATTGGTGGATGAATACCATGGGTTGATGCCATTTTCCATTCGGATCATCATGAGAAACCATTTTATTATCTTGTGGAGGAAAATGATCCTTTAAAACAATGGGTGTGGGTGAAATTTTGATGAATTTGGAAACTTCGGCCCGATGTGGGAACTAAATGTAATGATATTCCTCACAAATTAAGCAAGGATACCGAGGTTTCCTCTTTTCATCAGATGGTTTGTTCTTGTTTGGTTTCTCCTTAGAATGGTTGTATTGTTTAGTTTTGCCTTTTCCCTTTTTCTTATTTTCGGATTGCTTACCCTTTCCAATAGATGACTCTACGACGTTAATTTCAGAAGTAATTCAGGGAGAAGGATCTTCTTCACTTGAATCAAATAAAGCCGAAATATGAAATTTCTTAGAATTTTTCTTTTTGTTCTTAGATTTCTGACTCAGAGAATCAATCATGCCATCTGCAACATATGATCCTGGAAGAGATGGATTCTTTGGGGTAGATCGAGGTAAATATGGGATGTTTTCATACAAAGTACCATAATGAGTATAAAGAAGAACAAGCTATTGAGCATGAGCAATTACCTACTCTTTAGTTACAACACCCCCTTTGGCCACATCTTCAGTTATTATTGGTAAAAGAGATTTTATGAACCATTTGGCCAAAATCTAGTATGGAATGTAAACTTTAACTAAGTGACATCTTCATCTCCATTCGTTAATGTGATCTGAGATATGGGTTGACGTTGACTGATTCAAAGAAGTTAAAAGTTCAGTTCCATTATCATACCAAACGGGCAACTAAAAATGGGTCAAAAATGCTGTAGCAAGGGCATTAAACGTGTTGAAGGAAGCGCACGGTAATTCTACATACCATTTGGCTACAAAACCAGTTAAGGTTCATTTAAAATGTCATAATCTAATAGAATCATCATTTAATGAGTTGGAAACACACCAAATATGATAGGTCATAACATGGTTGGAAGGATATTCACCCGACTTTCCTTCGAACTTAGGAATATCACTGGGAAACTTAGTAGGAGTAACCGACCAAAATGGTAAATGAAGAAGTGGGTCATTAGTTAACTGAGAGAGGTCGGGAAAATCCAAAGTTGCAATGAAGGGCAACTGGCAATTAGGATCTTGTGATGGATATTGATAGCCCTGAGGGACAAGTCCCGTACTGGGAGGAGAGTATCCATGATACCCTGGGATAGCCTGAGTAGTTGGAATCTGCATACCTACTGGGTATCCAGGATGACCCACACCTTATTTCGGTTAAATAGGTTGTTGAAACATATGACCTAGGTATGGTTAATTATGAAAGGGGATACTATGACCCATTTGCCCTTGAACGAACTTTCCTTTAAAGGGTTGACTTTGCAAGGGTTGACCTTAGAGAAATTGAGTTTGAAAATATGGACACTGAACAAAATGACTCTATTGTAAACCTTGGAAAGGTAGCCCTTGAAATGGTACTTGCATATATGAGACGATAGGCTATACAACAAGTATTTGAGGTGTTGACATAATTGTAGGAATGAATTGAACACTAGATACTTGAGGTAAAGACTGAATAAGGGGTTGCATTGTAATCTGTGATGTAATCAAGACAGTTACGTATGATAATCCTGGAATGGAAGTTTGAGGTGAACATAAATCTGGGTTTTGAACAGTTGTTGGCACGGAATATGGGTTTTGATGAGTACTCAGGATAGGCTGCTAAAGCGATTGCTGGATAGGTGTCGATGGATTAGCCTAGACGGTTGGTTGGACTTGAAAAGGCATACCTTGAAAAGGAATTTACTATATAGGTTGCCCAAGAGGTTGGCCAGGTTAATACAAAGGCACTTGAGAAGCAAATGGAATTGACCGTCAATTTAATGAAGGGTTCTAGATTGTATTCAATCCAGGGTAAGGCATTCCAACTGCAGGTTGAGGCATCACAGATTGACGAAAACTAGTTTGAGGAATTTGAGCATAATTAAAGTAACTTTCGGTAGGGGGTTGCCCCCCAGCTGTAAGGTAAGGTCCACCAAAATGTTGTCCTTTGGGTAGAGGATATGACAGTTGCCCCCCAGGTGGATAATAAACACATGTTGGTTTAGCTTCTGGGTTACCAACATTACCAGAAATCATATTAGTATATTGTTCATATGTCAAACCTTCATTGATAGGGTTAATTACACTATTTGACAAGTTTGAAAATGAGTTCAAGGAAGAATCTCCTGAATAAGCTCCTGTGAGAGAGTGATATCCCAGTGGTAGAAAACCACCATACAACGTTGACTTCGGAGAAGTAGAAAACATGGATGTATCTGATGCGGTACTTCTAGCAGTCATTGTAGACCAGTCAAAAGCTAGTACAGTAGAATAAGGAGTCATGTATCACAAAATCCCTTGTCTTAAAAAGTTCAAGGGTGTGAAATACCAAGGGTCAGGGTGAAGAGATTGAAACTAAAGTTTTGGGATATCTACAGGTTCACTGGTAGAAACTATAGGTTTTTCCTCTTCATTTGAAACAAGTTCTTCAATGGAAATGAGACTAGGAGGGAGACTATTAGTAATAATGAGTTTCACATGCGGTGAAAGTGGAGGATCCAGAATATGTTCTGTAGCAGATGTATGAATTTTAGGCTCAGAAATATCAAACTTAGGTTCGTCAATATCTAGTTAAGAAATGGGGTTTGTATCCAAAAATTTTCCAGTGTCTAATTCAGCTTGAACGAAAATCCCTTGTCTTAAAAAGTTCAAGGGTGTGAAATACCAAGGGTCAGGGTGAAGAGATCGAAACTAAAGTTTTGGGATATCTACAGGTTCACTGGTAGAAACTATAGGTTTTTCCTCTTCATCTGAAACAAGTTCTTCAATGGAAATGAGACTAGGAGGGAGACTATTAGTAATAATGAGTTTCACATGCGGTGAAAGTGGAGGATCCAGAATATGTGCTATAGTAGATGTATGAATTTTAGGCTCGGAAATATCAGACTCAGGTTCGTCAATATCTAGTTAAGAAATGGGGTTTGTATCAAAAAATTTTCCAGTGTCTAATTCAGTTTGAACAAGTTCAATAATTTGTAAATCAGTTGTTGCTGGGGGTAATGTTAAATTACGAGTTTGATTAAATTTAGTTTTGTTACTTCAAGGCCTAAAATAGTAGATGTTATCAATTGATTAACTTCAATTCCTCTTACATCAGAATCTATAATAGTAGAAGTTTCAGTTTCTACTATAGTTCTAGGTTCAGATGATTTAGATTTTTCCACTTTAATATTTTCTAACTAACTGGGTGTATACTTAGAGGGATCCCTAAGTATCCTATGTGATTGTCTTGGTAGTTCCACCACAATGAAATTTTTTCAATTGATCAATTACACAATATCTAAATTACGCCTAAAGTCTCTAAAAAGTAAAAATTCAACACAGAAAGTAACACACACTAAAAATATAGGAGTTCAAACCATACAAACTTACTCTTCACAGAGATCATTAATTACTATTTGGTGATGAAATCCAACATCGTAAAGATCAATGTGAAAAGTTTTATAGAAATGAGTGTTTGGAACTAGTTACCCTGACACCCTGCTTAATGAAATAGTCTGGTGCAAGTAACTTTGCTATAAACCATCTCGAGCAAAGATTACCCTCCAAAAATTCCAAGTGAGTCTAGCCAACATCTATTCTAGGTATAGCAAGACCTTCCCTCTATCATCACCTTAGGTAGAGCCATAGGATTGTAGTCACTAAGTTTACCAAATACAACAATTTTACCTGGGGGGACAGTCATAGATCAGACACGTACACGCAAGGACAGAGTAACAAGCTCAATCCCCTTGAAGTCTCCTCCACATGATCAATTGCAGGTTTACTTTAAAGTGTCCCTAAGTATCTTGCAGTATCATTGTAATACATGCAAATCACTATTTCTAGGCCAATGAAGTGGGTATGATCAATTCACTAGATTCGACACGATCTCGTGCTTAACTCATGTATATGAAGAGATTCCTAGAGAAAAACAAAAATAATTGGATTTTCTCTCCCTAACTCAAGATTCTATTGTTCGCTTGTAGCTTTTGAAAGTTTACTTCCTTCCCTATTTCAAAGCCCTACACTTAAGCTACTGTAGGTGAGAAGAGCCCTAAAAAATGTAAAATTATAGGTGAATTTTAATTAACGATGTATTATTAAGTTGTTCTTTACTCAATGGGTGATGAAGGTGAAACTTATGATTTTGTGACATGACTCGAAATCTTAATGCACTCTAAAATGAAATAGAAACCTTCAAATTCGATGAAATTCTATTTAGAGAAAAGAAAGAGTTTCTTTGATTTTTTGAGAAATGAAATGCAAAAACTCACAACTTTTCCAATTTTCTAAAGCAACCAATTTCACTATTATGTAATGAAAATGCAGTCAACAAACTAATTTCCAGATTTCCCTAATCATCAAATAAGCCAAAATACTCTTTTTCTCTAATCACTAAAAACTTTCAAGCACACGGAAATCAATCAAGAGAGTTGGAGAAAAGACATATGCTCCTATGAATTCTTTGATCTAATGATAATAACAATGCAATCGCGAAAAATTTTCCAAGATGAAAGCAACAATTTCTTGTATCAAGCAAAAATAACTACAGTTCTTTTAGAAAAGCACAAGGTCATAAGAAACCCTAATTTGCAATTCAAAATGATTTTGACCACAAATAATCAACAATTAATGCTTAACCAATGTATTTGACAGAACAAAATAAGAATATCATAACCAGAAGGACACTCTAGTTTTGATCAATCAACAAATCAACCAGGCAAAACCCTAAGGTATTCTTCCAAAAGTACCTAATTATCAAAAATCATCAATAAAGCAATCAACTGAGTTTAGAAGAGACACAAGATAGTCCAAAAAAATATAATGACTCTTTCAGAATAACAAATTCAGATCTGGGTTGAAGCAAAAACAATATTTTCAAAAATTTTCAAGGCCTGCACGGGTTTTCAATAAAAAACACAGTGCATGTGCTCTGTTGCTAAGGAAAAAAAAGGTGCAAAGATGTGCTCTGTTAACAAACATAAACATCGCAGCGAGAAAAACCTAAAAATAAATTAAAAAATCAAAGAATCAACCACTCATATCTAAAAGGCCATTAATTTATGAAGACTCAGGTCTGGATACATTAGAAAAATCAGAAAGAAAGACTAAGGAAAAAGACGAGAACATAGAAATTCCCCAGTATGGTCACTAGTTTGTTACACCAGGAAATCGCTCTTGTGGACAAGAGCAATCTCCCTAGATCCTAAATGGAAACTAGAAACAAGCAAGGCAATTGAACTGACTCTTTCCTTAAGTTGACCTTGTTCGAATTATAAAAGGTATAACAAATGGATGAGCCTTTACCTATTTCACGAAATTCCTGATGAAGATCCCTTGTTGTGACTTGATGACGTTCTTCAATGCTTGATAAGACCTACAAATATAGACCATAAAAGGATCAAAAGCACATGTGATATAATAATCCAAACAACTTAGCCTAATGATCAATGAAATTAGGGATTGAGTTTGCCATAATAAACATTATAAAAATTGTAAACCATTCATCATTCCAATAAGACAAATCAATGGGAGAAAGTTTTAATTTGTCTTAATCAACAATTAAGAGGATCCTTACAACCTTCACCTTGATTCCATGAGGTCCCTCCCAAATGCCTTCAATCTCCTCCTTAGATGACAACTTTTCCATTCTCAAACCAACGGTATAAGTTTATCTTTTCTCAGTTCTGACCTCCTCAATCCCTCTACCCTCTAGTCATTTTATAGGCCAAAAGGAGGAAGCTTCAGATCCATAAGAGTAGGATGAGACTCCTTCATTGAGGGAGTAGGTCACCATGAGAAAAGGGATGGAGATGCATCTTCTGAGGGTTATAGTTTGAATAGTCATCACTTGGAAGCTTTCAGTTGGGAAATCTTCGACCAACTATGTTTCTAGAATGTACTTTTTATTTTTACTTTCTAGAATTCACCTGTGTATGTTTATAATGGCAGACAGAGTGCAGCTCTATACACTGTTCTCAGATTCAATTTCAGCGCATGCACGAGAAACTTTAGATAAAACAACACAGGTGGAACTTAACAAGGTGTGAAAACTATTTTTCTCAAATTTCTTATCTACTTCAAAATATTTTGAGTTGTTGGACTTCTGAGGGAGCTGGTTCTAACATGTTCATAAATGGTAACAATATCCATAGATTGATCAAGTGTCATGGCGATGAATTGATGTGTAACAGGGACAGTTGTAGATCATACGTACACACAAGGGCATAGTAACAAAGATCAATCCCCTTGAAATTTCCTCAACATGGTTAATTTGAGGTTTACTTCCAAGTGACTCCCAAGTACCTTTCTACACCATTTTTAATATGTGTAAATCAATCTACCATAACCAATGAAGTGGGGTTGATCACTCCACTGTGTCTGACATGATCTTGTGCTTAACTCCTTTGTAAGGGGAGATTCCCACAACCAAATTTAACGCACCTCCCTATATCATCGACGTCCACTAACGTTCATTGCACCTTTTACGGTGGGGGACCGGGGGAGCCGCTGGAGTCACTAACGTACCCTCTCCTTGATCAGTCGAGTCACTAATGTATTCATTTTACTTATTCGGGGGGGGGGGGCCGGGGGCCGCTCCATATCACAAGATTCTAATGTTTGTTTTCAGCTTTGGAAAGTTAACTCACTTCCCTATTCCATAGCCCTATAACCTAATCTAATTTAGGTGGAAAAGAGCCCTAAAACAATAAAATTTCTAAATTTATTTTACTGGCATTGTTTTTTAAAGCTGTTACTTACTCAAAGGGTAAATGGATACGAAACTAATGGTGTTATGACCTAACAAAAATTAATGCAATAGAACATGATATTGTGATCTTTTCATTTCGATGAATTCTAGCTAAAATAAGGAGAGAGGTTCTTTTTTAAAATATTAACTCCATAATGCACCACTTCTAATTTTCCAATACAATTAAAAGCCCTAAGTGCCAAACCATGCAATGTAATCTAAGCACAATTTTCTTGAAAACTATGCACAATTTCCATTCATGTTATGAAAATGATAATTCTAACTATGCAAATGTAATCAATGCAAGAGAACAAACACAAGATGGTTCCAAATCAGCGAAAGAACAACACGACTATTTTCCTTCACCAATGTAACTAACGAACTAATCGAGTGTAAGTAAGGGAAATTGGGTGAAAATTCCAAAGATCAAAAGTGATGACACTGAAAGGCGATTAACACTCAAACACTATTCAAAAATGAAAGCAAAAACATGCAAAAATTGTAAAGAGATTGAGACACACCTCTAAGTAATGACCAACGGAAATAAAATTAAGAATTTCTCAAAAAGAAAGTTCAAAACACATCATCCAATTGACAGAGAATCTTAAAGGTGCAAACAAGTGTAATTAAGCATAAAAAACAAAAATTTATGGACTTAGTGAAGAGAAAACTCAAATTTAAAAAAAAATCTAGGTATGTGTGCAGGCAATAGTTCAATCCAGTGCGCATATGCATTTTTTCTAAGGGCTAAGTGTGTAGAAATATTCTCTTGCACATCGGGAAACTTTAAAAAAAATATAAACAAGTCAAACAAATCATAAAGTCAAGACTTTCAATATTTTTCAAACACATAGAGAGGGCTATGACAAAAGGATTAAAAGTCAAAATAAGGAGATGATGGGGAATGAGAATTTCCATAGTGGAGTCACTAATTTTTTAGGTGGACTAATCCTTCTTGAAGACATGATGGATCTCCATAAATCTTAAATGAAATCTAGTAACAAAAAGGAAAGGAATTGCTATCTTTCCTTGGCTTATGATTGATTGAAATAAGTAATATGTGAGGTATCACTTATCGGTTTAACAAAGTTCCTGTTGAATTCCTTTCAATTCCTTCCATAATTGTCTTCTCCTTGATGCGTTCGAGACCATTCCAGTGCTTTCCACAACTTCTCCATGATTTTTCGAAGGATATATGCATATACATAAACACACAAAGGATCAAAGCATCTAGTATATCAAATGAAAGATAAATGAAATTCTTAATTCAACATACAACATAAATTGAATCAATAACCAGTCATAACCTATGTGAGTGATCAAGGAATCTCACAAATGATATCAAAATAGACATGATTAGGAAAGAACATTTTTTTTTTTTTTTTTTTTTTTAATAAAAAGGTAAAAAGGAGAAAAAACTTACAACCTCAATGCCTTGATGTTACAATCCTCTTCCCACACTCTCCAACCTTCTCCTTGGATGAAAAGCCTTCTAACACTATTTATATAGGATAGGCCTACCTTCAGTGGTCCTCCCCAATCCTTGGATTGTGTTTGATTTATAGGCCAAGAGGAGGAAGTTTGGGATCCTCTTCCTAACAGATGAGATCCACAAATGGTGGGATAGGGGATCCTCAAAGAGAGGGAAGTAGCTCCATGACGGGAGGGATCATGCTTGAGTAATCATCAATTTGAAGCTGTTAGTTGGGAAAGATTCGATTAACAAAGCTTCTAGACTTTACTTTTTATTTTTTACTTGTGTCGAGTTATGTGCGAAGGCCACAATATAAGACAAAGCGTAACTTCTAATGGTCTCTTATGTTAATGCACATAAACTAGCTAGGGAATTGTGTAGGAAGTCAAAAATAGGTTTTTGGGCCTTGAGATCTAGGAATTTCATTCTCTTTTGGAACACTTTGATGGATAACGAAAGATCCAAACTAATGGGCATTTACCTAATGTGACAAAATTATGTGTAATAGACTTCCCTTGTGCTACAAAACACTTGTTGTCTTGGCTAAGAAGCTCAAGAGAACTATGTTAAGATGTAAAAATGACCAAAGATGCCAAAAGTGATGCCCTCAAGCTCCATTTATAATTTTATAGCCTCTTCTCCCCTTGTGGTCCCCAGTCTCTCTCTCCTAATTCACACTTCCTTCTCTTTTCTCTATCCTCCAAGAGTTCAAGTTCCCTCCTTGGGTCAATTTCTCTTTCTTTTAGCGCCCACATTCGACTAGAGATGTAATTTTCTCTTTATCTCCTAAATCCCAATGCCAAAAATTTATCCTCTTTCCAATCTCTAATGTGGAAAATCAAAATTAGGGACATCAAAATCCTCCCTACCAAACATTGGTTGTCCTCAAGTAATTCCTTAACAAGCACCCTCTCTATCTGTTGATCCAAAAGGCTACTGAAAAATATACCGGGGTCCCAAATGTGAAACTTATTCATCCATGTACCCAACACTATTATTTCATAAAGGATTCCCTAGATACCAAGATCCCAAGCCATCTTGATGAATGTGAAACACCCCTTGCTCCACTCATTGTCCAACCTGGTAGAGGTATCCAAGGTCCTTTGCATAACATTAGTACATAGAGGATCATGATATTGTAAAGTCCTAACTAACTCCTCATGCAACTTCTCTACTGAGTCACCCATCTCATGCACTCCAAGGTTGGACTCCTAAAGACACAATCTAACCCTTGTGGAGATGAATTGTCACTAGCATGAGCTTCCCCTGATCTCCTTTTGCTGATCATCCCTCCATCCCATGAAATCCCCTAAGACAACATCGAATCACTATAATCCAATGGAATATTGGAACGATATCCCCTTGTCAAAACCAACTCATCTTTAAGGGTAGCTAAATTGTCAATTACTATGAGGCCAAGGTCGCATTCCCATCACATAAATAAATTTTCTTGTTGACCCTACAACACTTTGGTCATGACTGACTTCCCAACATGCTCACACCAGAGCCTCCTCTCCAATGACTCTCGACCATAATATATGTGATGAAAAAATATATGCCCAACCTTCCAGGGCAACTTAACAATACCAAAGCTCCTATCTCCATGGTTGGCCCCAATCCTGAGAAACAATCCACCTCGCCATATGAGGAGGACCTCAGTGATTTCCCATGTGTCAACCTAAGACTAAAACAAATCACTTGCCATCCTGACTGTACCCACTAATAAATGGAGCATCCCACTAGTCAACTGGATCCTTGGAGCTCATAGACATATAGGAGGTCCACAACCCCCAACCATCATTGTCTGTTGCTGTGACATGATGGTTATTGATGGTGCCTCTCTGTGCTTCGTCTTTGACCCTTGTATGCATCCAATAGATAGAATATGTATACCATGAATAATTTTGATACATGCTAAGCTTCCTTACACCTTCCATATCACACAATGATATCTGCTATTCTATCTCCTCATGGCACACCCTGATATTGCATGGGGTCTAAACATCCACCCATAAGAAAAATCCACCACCTACTATAAATTCTCCTGTAACCCTTCATTGTTCCTTGCCCAAAGTGTGTTATGCATCTCTCTAAGTGTGAGCTCAAGGAAAAAAACACATGCCATCTTTGCAGAAGATAGAGCCATCCCCAAACATGCATATGCCAAATCACAACCTAACCATATTCTATATCTAGAAAGTATCTCTCCTGATGCACTGTGTCCTGTCCAACTATCTTAGATGAACCTCCCGAGTTCTACTGCTCATGATGATAGCATCAAGAGACAATATCCATGTCCCCTGTGTCTATGCACAATGTTAGAGAGTAATAAATGTGTGGGCTCTAATGGGTATGTCTAAGAAGTCATATGGAAGCTCACAGCTAACCCTGTGACCATACCACTCTCTAAACTTGGGTATGCCCACCTCATTGGCATGCCTAACCTCCTTGTCAAGGAATCTTCCTACTAGTAGCACTCCCCTAGTCCACATTGCAATACTGCACACTATTGTATATAACCATGTATCCCTGTGACCCCTGACATTAAACTGCGCCTAGTTGCACATATTTGTGCATTGCTGGACCTTGCTACATGTTTCTGCATCTTTCTAGATCAACCAACATCCCTCCTGTATTGATATGTTTGTCACACTATGATGAAATACACTATGATTTGAACTGATCCTACACCACACTGCGACCCTGGCACACCATTGCACACCATCATGCACCTCCATGCTCCTCTGCATACTACTGTGAATCACTGCATACCATATACACCCCTAGATTCCATATTATAAAACTAAGTTAGAGGGCATCAACCTACATCTTGCTTGCATCATCATCTCCCCTAACTCACTACCACTACTCTTGATGCGTGGACCTCATCTTCTAATCCTCCCTGAGAGATATGATAGGAAAAACTCCCTAAGCACTAGTGGAAGTGTCCCCATGATGTTAGTGCTCGATGTCCCCTGCCTCTATGGAAAATCCTCAGCTCCATACAAGACATTTCCTGGTAGCCTTCCAATTCCACCTCCTCCAACCAACTCCTGCTAGAGTACACTAATTGTCCTACTACCCCATGCATGGCCAACTTGCCATGACAATTCATGAAATCTTCCCGCCCCCCTATCAATCCATCCTATCACTAGTGTTGTTTGAAGCTATTAAAGGGGTTATTAAAAGGTGTGTACGCCTAGCCACAATGTCCATCATGCAACTACTACCATCACCTACCGACTCCATGATGTGATGGAGAATCACACCTGGATCCTAACAATAGTCTAGCCATCGAGCCCCTATGGTAGTCCAAGACCGTTGCTAAATTGTGGCCATGGATGTATCTAAGCTTCTAGCTTACTCCATCAAGTACCAACTCAGTACCTCTCACTATCCAATCCGAAAGGAGGGATAAAGTGCATAATATCTTATGTATGGAACAAACCCTCCATGTTGTTGGGTTGTGTTATATTCTTTCCATGAATAACCTACATAGTGAACTGGGGGGTTAGAGGGGACAGTGGGGGTGGCAGCTCCCCCTGTTGGGGGATGAGTAGCCCCCCTCTATGGGGTCCAGGGCAGTGCCCCGGGGAATTTTCTTTTGGGATGCTATATTAGGTTGGGCGAACCTACCTATGGTTTTCAGTCCATGGTTTTGGACGCGATGGTTTTCGGTCCATGGTTTTGGACGCGATGGTTTTCGGTCCATGGTATTGGATGCTTCAGCATGTATATATATGTATTGTAACATT
>APFE030701844.1:316353-336064 GCA_000404065.3 Pinus taeda
AAAAATAAGTCATCGAGTGGGAGATTTAAATCTAGAGGGAGATCTAAATATCCAGGAAAGCCTATAAAGGTGGTGTGCTGGAAATGCGGAAAGGAAGGGCACTTCAGAAGGGAGTGTAAATCTAAAGCTCCTGATAAAGGAAAGGGATCTGATGATGCTCCTTCTGTAGAGGTGAAAACCAACTCAGATGAAGGTGGGGATGTGTACTTGGCTTCTTCAATTACACATGTAGATCATGAGGCGTGGTTGATTGACTCAGGTGCATCCTTTCACTTCACTCCCCATAGAGAGTGGTTCTGCAAGTTTGAGAAATACGATGGTGGTGATGTCTTCTTGGGGGATGATAGGAAGGCTAGAATCATTGGTCGTGGAAAAGTAAAGTTGAAGTTGTAAGGTGGAAGGGTTAGAACACTTCCGAGTGTTTTGCATATTCCTGCATTTGCGAGAAATCTGATTTTTGTAAGCAAGTTGGATGATGCAGGTGTAAAAACAGTGTTCGAGAAGGATACCTGCAAAATGGTTTTGGGAGCACTAGTATTGATGTGGGGAGTATGAATTGGAACTCTGTACAAGCTGCAAGGTAGCACTGTTGTTGATGGGTGTAACAGTTTTGTGGTTCCTGAAAGTGGAGTAGAAAATCTAGTGGTATCTAGATAGAAGGCCATGTTGTGGCATCAAAGGCTTGGACATATTGGAGAGAAGGTCCTTCAAATACTTCATGGTAAAGGTATGGTAGAAGGTATGAGTAATAACTCTCTGGATTTTGATTTCTGCGAAAATTATGTGTATGGGAAGCAGAATTGGGTGAGTTTCCCCTCTAGTAGTAAAAGGGTGAAACAAATATTAGAACTTGTGCATAGTGATGTGTTTGGACCTGTGAAGGTTCCATCATTGGGTAAGTATGTGTACTAAAGAGTTTAAGGCTCTCATGGAAAATCAGACAGAGAAGAAGATAAAGGTGCCGATGACAGATAATGGTGGAGAGTTTTGCAGCAGCGAATTTGAAGAGTTCTGTAAGAAGTGTGGTATGCAGCAAGGAATTTGAAGAATTCTGTAAGAAGTGTGGTATAGCATGGAAGAATACTACTCCATATACACCTCAAAAAAATGGAGTTGCAGAAAGAATGAATAAGACATTGATGGAAAGGGCAAGAAGCATGCTCAGTGTGTAGGTTTTAACCCCGTACAGAAATTACCTGCATACGAATTCTAAAACACAGAAAAATAAACAATGTGAGAGCATAACACATAAAACACATATACATAGAGATTTTCCCACGGATCCCAAAACCGGGACTACCAGCTTGATTTTTCATTATGTTCCTTTCAATGTTATAATACATATTTATACATGTCGAAGCATCCAATACCATGGACCAAAAAGCATCGCATCCAATACCATGGACTGAAAACCATTTCGTCCAATACCATGGACCGAAAAACCATGGCATCCAAAAAACATGTGCAAAAATCATGCACAAAACCATAGGTGCGTCCGCCCAACCTAACATAGGGTCCAAAATCAAAATTTTTCGGGGCGTTGCCCCAGACCCCATAAAGTGGGGTTATGGGTACCTCTCAAACCCCTTGTTAACTACATTGAAAGAATATAATACAACCCAACATTCTCCCACTTGTTGTTTTCTTTCCACAGGGGGCCACATGAGAGCTTAGTCATTTTTGCAACCCTGAAATGCCCATTGTTTCTCTACACCAGGAGAACTTCTTAGAGCTCACAAATTTTGTCAATGCATCTGTAGTGTTCTTCAAAGTGTCCATCTTTACCAGCAACACCTTTTTGTCTTCTATCATATCCCTCATAAAGTGATACTGAACATTAATGTGCTTTGTCTTTAAATGATATGCAGGGTTCTTTGCCAAGAAAATTTCACTTTGGCTGTCACGGTCTATCCTTAAAGCTTCCTATACTAACCCCATACTTGAACACAATCTCTACAACCAAACTGCTTCCTTGCTTGCATGAGTGGCTGTCATGTATTTTTCCTCTGTAGTTGATAGTGCCACTATAGATTGTTTCTTACTCATCCAGCTGACTGCACCTCCAAATAGGTTAAACACATACCCACTTGTAGATCTTCTCTGATCCAGATCTCCAGCCTAGTTTGCATCAACAAAGCCATGAATATCCAACACTTTGTCCAATCCCGGTCTTCCTTGGTAGCACAAACCATAATCACTAGTGCCACACAAATACCTGAAAATCCACTTCACTGCTATCCAATGCTCCTTTCCTAGTTTTGAAATAAACCTGATTAATACTCCCACTACATGTGAAATGCTTGGTTTGGTATAGACCATTGCATACATTAGACTACAACTGCACTTGCATATGGGACACGGGACATATCCTCTTCCTCTTCTTGTGTCTTGGGACACTGTTCAGCAGATCATTTTACACTTACAGGAATAGGAACCTTCACAGGTTTACTATCCTACATATTAAACCTCTGCAAAATTGTCTCGACGTACTTCCTCTAGTTTAACCAGAGCTTCCTCTTTTCTTGATCTCTTTTAATTTCCATGCCCAAAATATAGTTTGCAACACTAAGATCTTTCATGTTGAATTTGGAGGACAATTGGGTCTTCAAATCCTGGATATTTTCTTTGTCATTTCCAACCAACAACATATCATCCACATACAAGACCAGATAAATAACACGGTCACCAATTAATTTAAAATACACACAATGATCTGCTTTGCTTCTGGTGAAGCCAAGTCCCCATATAACTGTATCAAATTTCTGATACCACATCCTTGGTGACTGTTTTAACCCATTCAAAGACTTCTTTAACTTGCATACCAGTTCTTTCTTAGCCTTCACCGCAAAGCCTTCAGGTTGTTTCGTGTAAATATCCTCTTCCAGATCCCTGTGAAGAAATGTTGTCTTCACATCCATCTGTTCTACCTCAAAATCAAAAGCAACAACAATAGATAAAAGTAATCTAATAGAAGTTACCTTGGCAACAAGAGAGAAAATATCACCAAAATCAATTCCCGGCACCTGGGAATAACCTTTTGCTACCAACTAAGATTTGTATTTCTCCACTTTTCCTTTTGCATTTGTCTTCTTTTTGAACACCCATTTGCTGCTAATGGGTTTCCTTCCAGTTGGCAACTCCACTAGATCTCAAGCCTCATTTTTGTGCAAAGATGCCATTTTATCAACCATGGCCTCTTTACAGAGTTTTCCATCATCTGAATCCACTGCTTCCTTCACAGTTCTGGGATCATCATCAGTAATAGATAAAGCAAAATTTGAATAGAAAGTAGATGGACTATGCATTTCTGGCTGCCTTCTTTCTCAAACTAATCTTCTTATACCCGGAGTTTGTGGCTCTTCGGCTTCCGATTCCTCCTCTGATGTAGAGTCTGATTCTTCCTCCTTTAGCTCAAAATCTATCTTCTCAGGTTCCTTTGGTTGGACTTCATGTTTAATAACATTTTTCACGTCTCTGAACACCACATCTCGGCTGTACAAAACCTTCTTTGTTACTAGGTTCCAAAGCTTATAACCCTTCAAACCATCCTTATACCCAATAAAGATGCACTTTTTAGATTTACTATCCAACTTGGTTCGTTTCTCCTTTGGAACATGTACATATGAATCACATCCAAATACCCTCAGATGTGAAAGAGAGGGTTTCTTACCAGTCCATACCTCTTGTGGAGTCTTATCCTGATCTGATAATCACCCTATGAGTGACCTTAGTTAAGATTTATTAAATAAAGGGATTATAGATTCATGTGCTGGTGTGTGTGTCTATGTTATTTAAGCAACGGATCGATCAGATTGCAAATACACAGACATTTTGAAATGGGAAACAACAGAGAAATACAGTAAGCAATACAAGAACACAAGAATTTAATAAGGAGTTCACCTTATTCTCCAGGGCTACGTCTTTGGTCTAGCTCTCAGTGGTGGGCTTATTTTATTGTGTCTTGAAGTAGAGAATTACAATGAAGGAGCTCAATGTGAGTCTCCTGAAACGAAATTTTCTTGGCAGGGTGGTTCTTGGATGCCCTAAGCCACTAGAGTACACAGACTCTTTTCCTTACTAGCTCTGTGACCTTCTGGTCTACAATGGAGAGAGCCCAATGTGGTGCTCAGTCTAGACATATCACCTCTGGGATGGCTTGAATCCCTCAAGCTCTCTGGTGCTCGATGTTGCCTTCGGTCAGCTCGGCCCTCTGTCTTCTGTTCTGCTATTGCTTCACTATTTTTCTTCTCTCTGTTCTTCCTTTCTATGTTTCGTCCTCCTCTCGGGGTTCTGGTTGTTGTTCTCTTTCTCTCTGTGTGTGTTCTGTTCTCTATTCATGGCTTAAAACCATTCGTATCCATGGCTCTTCGATTCCTCTTCCACTTCCCGTCGGATTGCCTATAACAACTTCGCTTGGAGTTCCCTGTCCGGCATCATCATCAGGCTCACAGGGAGTGGCCACATGTCCTCCTGCAGCTGCACCAATTCGCTTCATCAGTTTGGTTTTTCTGTTACGTCGTGGAATGAGTCTTCCACTACCTTGGTAGTCAAATCAGACGTCAAATCTTTACAAACTACGGCTTAAACCCTCGTCGATTCCACTTTCTCCATCGGGTGCGATCTTAGTCGTTAGATCTGGAGCCTCCAGATCCGACGCCATTCACTTGTCCCGCGCGATTGATTAGCTCGACTGTTAATGCACGATCAGTGGCGGTTTTCTCTCTCCTCTGCGTGCCACACATCGATCGTTGAGTGGGATCGCTCCATTTTCTCCAAAGCTGCTTACCGTTTGAGGGAGCCCTGATCAAAACCACCGATTTTTGGAGCGCATGTCCTGCCTTGTCCTTTAGAGCTTTTTCACTTTTCACCTGCGGTTCTTCGGCTCCCCACGCGTTTGAGTGCTCGAGGCTTCTCCATTTCGGCCCTTTTCGTGCATCAAAATCCACCTCTGTTTCCCGATCTGGGGCTCCCAGGGGTTAATTCGGCTTCTCGCACAGTCTCCATAGGCCTCGGTTAACGTGCTTTGATTGGGGTCCTTGTCGTTCCACGCTGGCTGCCATTGCGACTGGTTCATGGTGTTTTTGATCGCTGTTTTGGAATTTTTAGAAGTTTTTCCCGACATGGTACAACCATGGCTTTGTTTAATCATTCTTTATGGATCTAATTCAGATCACGACCTTCCCACTAAAAATATTTGGGACCACCAAAAGTTGGTTTTCTTTCAAGCATCGACTAAGTGAGTGTACTACTGTCTCCCTTGCCCAATCTCAATCCGCTTTGCACTGCTCGACTTCAAACCTTTAAGTCCAATGCGGAGGTACTCAACATCCCCTCTATGCATTGTCCTTACCTTCATGTTGAAGACTGTGTCTTCTTGCAATTCATTAAGATATTCATGTAGCAGGTCATCAATAGAAGGCAATTGACTTTGCTCTTCAGGATCCTCAATCATTGAAGGTTCCAAAATGTGTCACCTCCTTTTGCTTTGGGAAAACATTGTTCAAGAGTTAAACCCTACCCTTTGATGAGTTTGACATCACTGATCTAGGAAGAGCCAGTTATCCCAAGGTCAGTGCTATGAAGTTGTTTTCACAAAGAGAAAAGCCTTCCTCTAAATGTGGTAAAATATTTGTCAACAATGCCCACTCCAATAGTAGGATCTCATAGTATAGAAACCCATGTGTGTCTAAGACTTGAGATACCCTTTTCATTGCTTGTAACCGAACTGCTTCAAAAGAGTTTAGTTGCTGTCACAAAATGGGATAAGCCCTTGTAGGTTTTGGAAAACCTTTCGAAGGAATTGCAAGTAAATGCTCCATTGCGAAAGGAAATGAGATTCTCGTGGGAAAACTCCTATAGTAAATAAGGACTTCGCCATCCAAAATCCTAAATCGAGTCTCAAATGGTCGATATCCTACCTCCTGTAGAAGATACGTGTTAGGAATAGGAATTGATTCACCCTCCAAACCCTAAAGTACACTCCACCCCTATGAGGGAGAAGCTCCAACTACCACATCACCTAACCCTGAGACACTGCAACCTTAGAGGTGATATTGCAGCTACGATATAAGCCAACAAACATAGTATAATTATATATATTCAATAGTAAAACAGTTAATTGACTTGTAGTTGCATACATTGTGCACATACTAGCCATCAATTACATACATTGTACCATTTGTAGAAATTCCTATTCTTCTAAATCGCCTATATGAATTTTGTGTTATGTTTTAGTAATTTGAGGAGTAACCGTACTCCCATTTTTATTTAGGAATAAACTTCAATACAACTCTCCATGAAAAAAATAGAATAAAACAATGTTTTCATTATTATTTCCCGATGAAATTTTATATAATTAGAAACTTATGGAAACTTCCTTTAACCTCTATAAATTTTTAAATAAATTTATCCAATAATTTTCAATATAAAAAATTACTTAATAATTATCAAATTGCATATTAAATTATAATCATATTTAATAAATATGGAAAATATAAATATAATTTAAAAATACAAAAAATAATATTAATGAAACCATTCATATAAACTTATCCTACAATATTCCGACCTTATTTATTCTATACCATTAATCAATATTAGTAATTAAAAAAGTATTAATATACAAATATTACCCTATGTATATAATTAAGCAAAAAAAATTTAATATATAAAGGTGCCCCTATCCACATCAGTACTATACTAATTGTTACACGTAATCATCAACGAACGTATATCCATCATAAATTTAAACCAATTTTTTTTTTTTTTTAAATTCTTTAATTATAAGATTAGCTAGTGCAAATATTTAAAAAATCCCCAAAAAGTGCCCTGAAATAATCTTATGACGCAGGATGTGGCCGACGAATAACGAAGCCATTGAGGAACTCTAGACGTGCATGTTGCATATAAATATCAAATTGTCAAGTCGCGGGATGATAAGCTAAGCAACGGCGAGATACGAGCTGGCATACAAAGTTCACATCACGCAACAGATATTCTGCGAAAGTATATACAGTGAATATATAGTTTCAATTTTTCGTGGCAATTAAGGGTTCGAGAAGGAAGGAAGGAGTCTCTGTGCATAGTCTGTACGTACCCATTTACACAGACAGCGACAATGTCTGGCAAGCAAGGTAACCACTTCGTTCCCCTTTCCGCCGATTCCCCCCGCGGCGTTTTTTAGTGTTTCACTTTATCTTCTCAGCGGTTAGGTCACGATAAATTCACATCTGCAAACCATCATAAATACATTGTTGCTGTAGAAATTTTTTGTTCTCAAAGCTACGCATTTCCGACAATCCGGAGAATTATAAATTTATATTAATTTGTTCGCTAATGTATTTCTGGATACATAAATTTCACGTGTGGTTGTTCAGGTGGAAAGGCTAAGCCCCTCAAGCAGCCAAAGAAGGGTAAAGCCGAGTATGACGAGGTGAGTTCATACTATATATTTGTAATATTTAAAATTTGGAGTAGTTGCAAGATTATTATTTGTCAGGTTTCAATTGTGATATACTGAGGTCCTCTGGTATTTTCGCTGCAGGCTGACCTAGCTTATCTTCAGAAGAAAAAGGAAGAAGAGAAGGTATGTTTTATTATTATTTTCTTGAACTTTCTTTACTATCTATTTAGTTGATAGAGGATCATAGTTCTTTGTGGCCATGTTTCTTTACTTTGTTGAACTTTATTTCAGCTCTGCTAGGATTTTATATACATTTTAATTTTTACCCTCTTGATGACAGGCTTTGAAGGAGTTGAAAGCTAAGGCAGCAGGGAAGGGTGCTTTTGGTGGAGCTGGGTTGAAGAAAAGTGGTAAAAAGTAGTTTTTTATGAAGGGCTTACATCACATCATGTCACTAAAAATATACGTTTGTGACTGGTTAAGAGAGTGCTTACTCAATTACAAGTATACTATTACTATTAATAATGCACCTTGTGAACTATAAGTTCATTGGACCTGGTGAACTATAAGTTCATTGTTATTTTAATGTGAATAAATATTTAATGTTGTAATTGCAATGCTAGAAAAGCTATGACATTTAGACTTGTTTTTAGAATGCTTACATCTTAAACTGGTAGGGTTATAATTTAGTGGAATTAATTTGTCAAATTAAATAAGAGTGTAAAATACTATTGGGTTATTAGTTAAAATAATTTTGCAGGTTGACATTGTTTTCATTTGAGTGTTTATGATAATTTAGAGATGTATGGTACCAAAAAGATAAATAATTGATCTCTATTTTTTGAAATTATGACACTTGATCGTTTGAAATTTGTTGATGTTTTTAATGTATTGTAGTTGTATTTATTGAATTTGTTTCAATTTGTAAATTTAAATAAATGTGTTTGAATAATGATTGACTTCTTATTTCTTCCACATCAAAAGGACACATACCTAACATGTGAAAATAAATATGCAAGTTGAAATTGTTTTTGATTTGGATGTTTATATATGTATGTTCATTTCATATCTTAGTATTGGGTGTTGTATAGGCATATCTCTTCTTCTAATATGTTTTTCGTGTATCTTAATTTCCAACATATTAATTCCACTAAAATATATCTAGTAAGAGTGAGAGCATCTCTTCTTCTAATGTGATTTTCTTGCATTTTAATTTCCAACATATTAATTTCACAAAAATGTATGTTGTAAGAATGGGAGCAGTTACAAACCATAGTTACCATCTCTTCCTTTGATATGTAATGTGTCATATATTCTTGTATCTTAATTTCCAATATAGAAATGTAAATTCCACTGAAATGTAGTGTATTTAGTAAAGGTGAGAGCTATTACAAACCATAGTTACCAAATATGTATCTAGTAAAAGTGAGAGCAGTTACAAACTATAGTTCTTAATTATTTATTTTAATAATAATGAAATATTAACATTACAGCTTTATAGCTGTATCATATCTCAGCCCATTGATTATCTTGAGTGTTTAGCAAATATATTTAGTAAGGGTTAACGATAACCGTTTTTATTTTATATAATAAAAAAACATTATCATTACACTTAAAGCTTCCTAAAAGGACCATGGGAAAAATTTCACTCAGCAAAGATCTATGTTTAAACTTGATAAGATTACTCCAGACATGTATTCAAATTATAAATTTATAATTAAATACAATCCATTATGATCTTACTCCATTGCACATTACATATTCCAGAGAAGTACTGAATTTTCTCACTAACGAAATTCTAAGATGTATTAAATTTCATTTTGGGTATCGATTACTCCTTACTAATACTTGTTTAACTCAGATGGGTTTCATATTAGTTTCCCTATGCATCAATATTTAAATGTTTAAATATAAACGATAAAATATACCTATAGTGGATCTAAAAAAATAAAATCCTTGAACTGCACAACATTAATACAATTTTCATATAGATAAATCATTCCTCAGATTCACATGATTCTAAAAATCATGTAACACAACATAGTATAAGTATCCTCCCAATGAAGTCACAGAAAAAGGACCATGTTAGAATGGATCAATTGGAGAATATCATTTGTTTTACTCTCACTAGAAGGGAATGGTCCCTTTCTATGTTTCCCAACAACATCCTCCTACTCCTTCATGATTCATATGAAACTAGGACACCTCTATGACCATATTACTTACACTAGGTAAGGATTTGTAAAGTGAAGGAGAATATCTAGTGACATAGCTCACATTGAATATAGGTATCATTTCCAAAGCTCCCAAAAGACTTCCAACTTGATAAAGACCATCAACCCTAAATCCAAGAGTGGAAACATTTTTAAAATTATTATTCCATGCATGTACATTTCCATCAATGAAAACTACCATGAAGCTTTTATCTTCCATCCTAGAAATAGACCTCAAATTCTTCTTCAAATTGGGTACTAAACAAAACATTTGGAAGAAGTATGGTCTGAACATAGTTAAAATGAAGAGTAATAGTTCCTATCCCTTTTATAAGATGGTTGACATTGTCTCCAAGAATAATATTTATATTATTCTTCTTCTCAACTAAATTTAAGAGAACTTCCTTATATCCCGTGAAATGTGTCTTAAGGAGAGGAAATTGACAATTCAGAAATGAGATAATATTAATCTTTGTTTTTCAACAATGTGTCCTAAGGACTAGAAATAAACAAAAATGTGCTTGAGACAAAAAACGATCACATGGAATATCACTAGTCTTTCAGTGTGCATGTGCATATGTTCTCTATCTCTTTCTCCTCCATAAATGTCATTGAAACCTCTATATCTCTCTCCTCCTTAAATTCCCCTACACCCTCATTACTATTGTATGGAACTACACAAAGAGGGCATGCTACTACTACTGTGTCATTAGGCTATTGTATAAACTATTGGACAAAATCTCTGTTAGAGTGTACCTTCTTTGCATGTGCTCATATCTTCTTTTTTTTCTAAGACAAATGGTGACACTCTGCTAGAAACTTTCCAAGGAACTAAAACAGGGCAACATTAGATTTTAATGCTCATTCACAAATGTATTCAAAATTAAGAACAAATTAGGTAACTTATTGAACAAAACCTAGTCTAATTCTGGAAGGAGTTATGATGAAGTTTGACTTGTATGGTAAGCTCAGAGAGTATATTCAATAGTTATAGTCATATTTTCATGTATGACATACCATTAAACACCTAGGGCTACATTAAAAGATCATAAATAGAAATCGAGTGAAGCTAACTATACTAAACACTAATATTGAAGGATGAAGAAACAAAATGACCCACTCTAGAGTTTAAACCCCCACTGACAACAAAATCAATTGAAGATAACCAAATCAATCCGAAGGTAGTAACATGAATACAAACAAGAGAACAACATTAGGCATAAGATTTCATATAGAATAGTCATGTATTTATGAACTCGATGCCTATGTTTCTCTTTATTAATTGATGAATGGAAGAGGTGGAACGACTTATAGGTGAAGCATTTTCCCTCCTCAAAATATGTGGTCCAATCTCCCTAAACAATCTATGTGAAAATAACCCAAATGCAAACAATTATCTATTGCACAACTTACACCAAATGACCCTAACTAAACATTGTGCTCACCAAAATATATTGAACATTCCACACGAATCTATGAAAATAGGACATGCACATCCAAAGTAATTCCAAAAATTAAAATAATCCCAAATAAGTTTTTGTAAAAATGAATCAAAAAGCCATACCAAGCAAAGTGTAGTCCTAAAAATCATTTAGAGTAATCATCACAGTGAAAATGAATAGAAAATTCCAGAAATAGCATGGTGTAGAAGAGGGTCACGTAGTATAGATGGTGTGGAACAACCTTCACCTTCATAAAATATAGAAAGCCATTGATGGTGGGGATGGTGATTCATGAGTTGGAACTTGAAATTCGAATTTGCAGTTAGGAGGCCAACTAGGACCCTTCTAGAAGTTCCAAGTAGACCTACAATATCCCAAAACTTATACCACTTTCATGTATATATGAAAACATGTTAATTTTATAATATTTATTCACAAATTCAGTTAAAATACTTAAAATAAATCACTTTGGAAAATATAATGCTAAATCCATATGATCATGAAAATGGTTACTTAATGTAGCTTTATGTATTTATAGAGTTTGGAAGGAGGGTAAAATGATGGACATTAAGATGAAATTGGATGACATTTTTGAGGCCCAACAGTACTTAAGTGATCACAATAAAAATTATACACATTGGAAAAATCATATACACATGGATCATACATACCAAGATAAATTGGTAGCTAAAGAAACCTCTCCCTACACCTAGTGTCCTAGATGGCCATGTCTAGGTGTCATCAAACATCTTACATAAAAAAAATAGAATAAGAAAAAAATTGTTGTTTTTGTAACAATATTAATGAAAAGGCGTAATTGATGTCATCTAACAGCAGTAGGTGCATTTGAAGGAGGTTCCACGACTTTCCCTTGCACATAATCCAATACTTCATGTTCTTCCAAGAACAAATCAAAAGTCATTTCCCAAGCATGATAATCTAACTTGTCCCTAAGCTTGGTATTGAAATATGAGGTAGAAACCATAGGGATTTGTCCCAATAGTCCTTGTTCAACAACATCAAATATTCCAACAATCACTTTATCATTTACTTATTGATAGTAATTGTATATAGAACATTATCAATGCACAAGAAGACAAGCCAAGATAATGAACATGGGGATTTAGACTAATGCTAAGGAGAAAACCCATAAGGGAGAAAACACAACTTATCCTTCTTGCTGATTTATATTAAATGTTTAGTAGAGAGAGAAAATCCAGTTTTGTACAATAACAACAAAGTCAACGTCAAAACTTTGACTATTCAAGGATAGATGACCAACTAGAATCAAAGCTAAAACTAGATGCCTAATTTGATCCAAATCTATCTCTGTCAAATATGTAATTTTGAAGTATATGAACAACAATAAACTTTCCCTAAGTAGATTTTGCTTGGATGCAATTGAGCCTTACATAAAGAAAAACAAAAATATGAAATTTGTCATTCCCAACTTCCATATTTGTTTACCACATTAAAAATTGCGTCAAAATCACAATTACATTTTTTCATGATATTTGAAGTTCAATGGAAAACTACAAAAGGATAGAAAATAAAAGGGAATGTACTTTTTGTTTACCTCACCATGGTGTAGGATGGTCTTGAAATTCTTTAGAAAAGGAGAATGTGTCTTTTCATTAGATTGCATAAAAAATATATTAAGTTAATAAACAATGTCATTCTCTACACAGTGCCTAAAAATGTAACATGCAGAAATATAAAAAATGTTCTAAATGAGCTTGTGCATCCTCCTAAAAAAGACTAGAAACAACAAAATATTATTTTAGGACCTGTAAGATAGCCTATATGTTTAGTATGTCTCGTTGTATGGATATTTAAGACCCCATCTAGAAGATTATATTTCCATTATTACATGCTCTATCTCTCTTTTATGTTTGTGTAATAGCCTCCACCTTTCACTACATTTATAATTTTAGAAAATAAACTATTTTTAAGATTAATCCTAGTTTATGTACAATTTTAAACTGTTAAAATAAAAATTTCACTCTTTTATTGAAGTAAATCATAAAATAGAATAATGTCTCCAAAATTAGGATTACTTTTCAAAAAATATCTCAAATTACTTCTCATATGTTCACAATGAACATATGTGGAACTTGCTATTCAAACTATAATTCTCAACATGATCATTTCTTAATGTGAGCTCCAAACAAACAAATTGAAAATAATATTCACTAAAAGCTACACAATTCAGATAAAATCATATAATGTTAACAAACTAACTGAGGGATTTCAAAAGGTTAGAAACTAAAGCATCACACAAAATCATAGTATTGCTAGTATTAAAAATGATCTACATGATCTAAAGATGAAACAACACATACAAAGGGAAAAATGTTACACATAATACCATATCACATATACCTAATATTTTTGTCACGAAAAACTTTATAAATTTGAACATGTTGTCATGTTAGACAACTTTTCAAAAGACACAAATTAAAATCTTTGCTCAATGATAAAAAGTGACAATCAGAAAAATTATACCAGAAATTAAAAAAATTGAAACCATAAATAAAGAAATTACTTTAAAAGTAGACTAAAAAACATATGGTTTCCAAAAATATGAAGGCAATAACAATGCAGTAAAATAAAGCAGTTTGCGAGATAATATTGCATAATTGAGAGTTCAATTACATGTTTCCATCATTATTTCTGATACATCTCATCTAAGATGCACTTCTTGGACACAATAATTACACCTAAATTCCTATGTTGTTATTAGATGAAGGAGGCCAATATTCTTCAATTTGGTTGGGATTAAAATAGCAAGTAAAGACCCTTATACTTTAGTGAATCATTCATTTCAAGTTAAAAGTACATCCTCCATGTAGAGTTTGAGGCTCATCCTCCGCACCTCAACATCCAATCCATGTTTTAATGGATTCATGAAGAGAATTAGTTCAGTCAAAATAGATATGTAGTTCCTAATTTCCTTTATTTTCATAAATAAAATGGCAATTTTTTTTTCCTTTTAAAAGCCTTAAGCATTGCCTTTGCCAATTTTCCCTTAGCCATAAACACATCAAGTGATGCCCACTAGGATATTTTTCCCAACATTCACCTTGGAATAACTATCCCTTTATCCCGATCTTATTTTTCCTATATTAACTTTTATTACATGAAATTTTAACCCGGGTCTCTTATAATGAAGCTGCTCAGAAGTAAACACACTGGAAGGATGCAAAGGATGCTAAGTGTTAGATCTAATTTCCCTATGCAATGCATGGACCTCCACATGGGAAAACCATACACAACTCTTGCTTATCATATGTCGTGTCACCCCTCACCTCCAAGTCATCATCCCAACTAACCCTCCATGTTACTGGCCCCATGTCTTGTGTTAGCTTTAGGTGACTCGAACTCCACCAAATCAAGTCCTGCAATGTGTTGAAGGTTTGTATTCTCCTTGTCATTCCATTGTGGTCACTGCATAGTCTCACTCTTGCGTCTGTCTAAAAACCTCACTTGTTTCCACCAAATTTTAAATCACTAATTAGGAATTTGGAATCGACAATTAGTTGCTGATGGAAAATTTAACCTTTTAAGGTTATTTCTTTCAAAAAAACCCTAATATTTGGGATTCTAAACCAAAACCCTTGCTCTCCTCTTGAAACCTTGTTTCGACAAAAAACTCTAGTTTTTCATAGATAAATCCTGGTTCAAGTTGAATTTACCCTACAAGCAAGGTCGTAAGTTGAATTCTCATCGAAACTCATGGAATGCAAACTCATGTTCATAAATCCCATAGCTTCACCTCCAGTGTGCACTAGCTTGCTGGACCATCCTTTTCCCCTTTTTATTCCTTTTTATCAAAATAGTGTGGGGAATTGATCACCTAGATGAGAATTTTGACTACCAACCACAAAAAAAATGGCCATTGAACAAGAAGGCTTTCTACAACCAGGTAATGAACTTTGGCCCTGGGGAAACATGGTTTGAACTTCCTCTAATACCACTTCTAACAAACCTAACAATTATTACAATGAGAGTTAAAGGACTATAAGAAAAGGAACAAGCCAATGTAAGCTAAAAATGATATAAATATTATATGATGATATGAAGCATGATTATTACAATATAACGTGATATATTTATATTACGTTGAAGATATGGGTCATAATGAATAGGTGTGACCTAAAGGAAAGGAGGCTAACATATTATTAACTAGGAATTTAATCATTAATATTAAATATCCTAGTTAGTGGGTCATGAATATGCATTTAATAGTATATACTTAGATATGTTACATAAAAACAAATCTTGAATCCAAAGTTATTTAAGTTTATTTAGAAATGTTTGTATCAACATCATATTTGACTGAGTTTACCTCCACATCTACTAAAGTTGTATCTTTCTTACATGAAGAGCTTACTCTTGAACAATTAGCCTCGATATATTAGAAAACCCTTGTTTTCCATTATTAAAAAATGGGTGAAAACTTATTCCCCACACAAACTCAACAAAGTGACACACCTCACAAATTCTTTATTCATACACTATTTTTGGGTATTTCCATCTAAAACACATTCCTAATGAACAAAATTCGTGATTCAAAAACAAATGATGCAACACTAAATATAATTAAAATGTTCGTATCCATATCTTCTGACATGACCAGTTCATCTCATATAGATGTATGATGCTAATATGAATGGATTTCTCTTAGACATTTATCCTCAATAAATCAAGAAATCCTTGTTCTTCATTATTAAAATCAGTGAAGAAATTATTCCCAAAAGAAACTCAAACAAAGGACAAACCTTTGTCTTTGACATCAATGCATGGGGTACTAGTTTAATTGTGGCTAATTGAGAATTTTTGGAGAGAATTAAGTCTATCATTCTACAACATATGAACCATTATAAACAAGTCATTTCACAGACCAATTTCTAAAACAAGTTTGGTGCTCATCCTTTAAGAACATTTCCACGCTTGTTTTTTTCCTTCACAAGATTTTCACCGTAGAGGAATGAGTTACTTGACATCATAGATACCCATATTTGGATCTTTTATTCTAAAATGGTATTTCTTCGCTAGGCTTCAATATACATAGAGACTATTGGTTTTAGAGGCATTATTAGTACTTCAATACATCGACATTTGTATTGAGCACTTCCCTTCCTTAAAGTAATTTTTGTATTCCCTTGGTCACCTCTCCCACCTAAAAGGGGAGATCAACAAGGTTGTTAGGTATGACGCCTACATGATTTACATTCAGCTCAGTTGGAATCCCCCTTCAAATTGTCTTCCCCAAGTTTGCATGTTAATAAGATTGCGTGTTATTATATAGTCATATATTGTAACCTAGGACTAAATTAGTTATTTATGTTAGTCATTTTTAGTTGGGTCACATAATATTGCTCATTTTTTGTACTATTTCACTTGCAAAAATTGTGGTGACTAACCTTTTTAGTCACCTAGTCATTGATTTATCATTTTATACGAAGTATTTCTACCAAAAAATTCTTCCAAAATATATTTATTTATGCTTATTCACCATTACTATTAAAACATATTGTTGTTCCCTTAGGAAACAACATTATTGCATTTGAAATCACAGAAGCTGTAACTTAAGATATTTATTTATTTGTTTTTGGTTGCTTCCAATAAAGTGTTATTTATTTTATGATTTCTCTTATGTTTTTATATTTCAAGTGTTGTTTCCTTCAAAGTTGCAATTGCTTTTCCTTCCTCAAAACCAATGAAGGAAGTTCTTGAGTTTTCTACTATTGCTCTACATCTATCCATTTGTTCCTTGGTCTTATCAAGTATATGGTTTCCTCAAATATAATATCAAACAATCTTATGGTAAGCCTTGTTAGGTATTATCCACACTTAATTCATCATTATTTTGTAAAGCGACTATGACTGTTGGATGACTAATCCTTCCCCATGTCACCATGCAAAGATTGTCCATTGAGTTAGTTTTTGGGAGGGGTTGTCATGGTCATGCTTTATACTTCATAAATGATATGGGCATTTTTTAGGTTCTAACATGAAACAATGGTACCATTTGATGAATAAATTATATAAGTCATTATTGATGTTACCTTAAGTCATGATTGTTGTTACCTAAGCCACATTTTTTGTTCAGTAAGTTGTGATTGTTGTTACCTGAGTCAGTTGCTATTACTTTAAGTCATGATTGTTGTTAACTTTAGTTACAACCACCATTCCTTTACTCAACTTTGAACAAGAATGTTTCCATTCTATATTAGGAATATTTTTCAGGTATAATGATCTCTTGACCCATATATTTTTTTCTCTAAAGTGATGATTATGATTGATTGAAGAGCCTAACCTTTCCCTTTCCTAATTTTCTTTACCATTCTCATGATCATTTTTGGGGATAAGGGTTGAGTTATTATTCATTAAAACTATTATTACTCCCTTCATGTTAGTTATTCTTTTTTAATACATTTTTTTAGCAATTTCCATTAATCCTTATTAGAATAAGCATTAGTGCCATAAATTTCTATGGAAGCCAACTTCCATGAAGTATTTACATTCAACATTAACAATACAAATAAAAGAATTAATAATTATGATGATTTTTTCTGTTATTCTCTGAAATGTTCCATCCTATTTCACATTAAAATAGCCACGACAGAAGGACAATGATGAAAGATGTGCTCAAAAACCAAATCAAAGAAGTAAAATAATGTGTTTGAATAAACTCATATACCATCCATATTCCACAAAAATTATCATATATATACTAGCTTACTAATAAGGAATTGGAAATATAGTAAACTTGTTGGGGTATTGAACAAGCCTGCTAGAAGTGACCCTATACTTGTATGGTACCAAGGTAAACTCGACGGGGTACTAAATGATTATGTTAGCAGCAGGGCTATGTCGGATAAAAGGAGACGTAAAATAAACAACACAACATTTCCCACCTTGGGAAAATTCTTGATTTCATTCAATCATTATTACTCCTATAAGTCAAAGTTAGGAAAAATGAACTCCATATTTTGGCTTTTAAGGAATTTCTTGAAATCTCCTATAAAACTAATTCTTTGATGTTATATTTTTGGACATGATGAAATGTGTGACCCTTAGAAGTTTTTACACTTTTCTTACACAATTTTCATTTCTTATCATTTTTCTACAATAAAAGCAAAAATGCTTCTTATACTAATAATGATGGAGTATATTGTTCGAGTTTTGTTCCTTTGTTTTTTTCATTTATCCTCTTGAATTATTATCAAGTCATTATTTCCATAAATGGGTATAAAGTGGACTAATCATTAAACTAAATCTTGCATCTCTCTAAAAATGATCTCTTATTTCAATACAAAATTTTCGGCGGTGATTCTCTCACTCTCTCATGTGGCAAGACAACTGTACAAAATTGATAAGACTTTGAGAGACAAGGAGAGATAACTAATTCATCCCATGTGTCACCATTTGTGTGCCCTTAACAGTAAAATCCGATGGGTCCAGGAAATGTATCTTTATGTCATCATTTTTATAATCCTATTATCTCCACTTTTCATCCATTTTTTTCCCATGATATTTACAACATGAGTATGTCACTTTTATTTATACACTAGTAGAAAATGAGAAATTAGTGACTAGGTGACTAAAAACATTAGTCACCACAGCTTTTCTAAGTGAAATACTACCAAAAATGAGCAATCTTAAGTGACCGAACTAAAAACAAATAACATAAATCACTAATTTATTAAAACAACTAAAAATGACTAACATGAATGACTAATTTATTCTAAGAACAAAAATACAACTACCTAACAAGTATTACAATAATATGAATCAATTTTTTATGTTAGCCATCTTAATTGTGTCAAGTAATCTAAACTTACAGGTGATAGGGGATTGAAAGGATGTTAAATATTGGTTGAAAGGTTATCCTTCCTTAAACACTTCTTCATCCTAAAATGGTGCATAGGTGAGCCAACTTTGCATTATTTATCTCTAATAATTTGTAATTTAAAAAAATATTTTATTTATTTTTGAAAATTCTATTCATTGAATCTAATTGGATCTAGTTCCAATTTGAAATTAAGTTGAAGAGAAATTTTAATTCTTAAGACTATAATATCAAATAAAAACTAATTTAATTTCATATTAACCAACCTAGATCAATCTTAACCCTATATCTATCAAGTGTCGAGAGGGATCCAATTTCCCGAGGTGAAAACTTTTTTTTCTTTTCTAGTTCAAAACTTGAGGAAATGTTTGCACCTTGAGAGGTTGGATCCCTCTCGGAACTTTATAATTATAGGGTTAATGCCGATCTAGGTTGGTTATATACTACTTTATAATATCAATATTTATATTTTTATCTCTTTTTTATGCCCTCTATCTCAGCCCCCAAAAATACACACACACTCTCCCTCTTTTCCCCTTCTTTGTCTATCTCTCTCTTCCCTTTCACTCCCTCTCTATCTATATCCTTCTCTTTATTCTCTCCTGCTCTCCTCTCTCCCTCACTCTCTCTCCATGACTCCCTTGTCACCCCCCTCTCTCTCTCCAACTTTCTCCCTCTATGTTTTTCTTGTTCCCTCCCTCTCCTACCCCCTCCAATTCCATCTCTCTCTCCTCATCTCTATCTTCCTTCCTATGTATCCCTTATCTCCCACCTCCCTCTATATATCCCCCCAAAT
>APFE030701844.1:347562-363774 GCA_000404065.3 Pinus taeda
TAATAATAAACTAATGTTATTTATTTATTTAAAAATAATAATGTAAATGTCGAGTCCAAGTAGCAAAACGGGTTGAGAAAGGGTTTCGTTAGTAAGGATACCTATGTTCAAACCTCACCAGGCTACTAAGTGTGTGCGTTGGGAGGGGACATCTGACTTACCAAAAAGCAATAACATAAACATTATCAATATTTATAATATTATGATTAATATTATCACCCAATAAAATAATGCTAATAATATTATTAATCACAATGTTAATCACATTAATATTATTAATAATATTTTTTATTTTTTTCGGAGAAAAATCATAACTTTCTTTTAATAATGAAAAAAAACACATGTGTAGATGCATAATTGCATTCAAATATTGTCCTAAGGAAAATTGTATATTCTTAAAGCACTCATTGTAGCCAAGATAGTAAAGAAAAACCCTTTACCAGTTAAATCGGGTTTTTCCCATTTACCTTTTCTCTTTTGAACTTTTTGCCAAATCCCCAAAGTTTGGAGAGGCCATAATGATGGCTAACTCTTCTCCTTCTGAAATTTTTGGCACTTCTTTATCTGATTTAGAGCTCTTTGAGACATGTGTTCAATTTTTTCCACCTTCTACTTGGCTTTCACTCTTTCTCCTTGATGATTATCAAGACTTTGGATCATTTTTTGGCTGGAAGAAAACATTGTATGTTTGAATGGTCCCTTTTGTGTATGTTCTCCCTTAGTGTGGGAACCTTGTTGATTTTGAGCCTCTGGTTGTTTCTGACTCTTGACCATTTCTTCCTCTTCATCATCTGAAAGAGGCAGACCTGTAAATTTCCAACCCTTTGGCTTTTGTGGTCTCTTCTTTGCCTTTTTTTTCATGTGGACATGTATTTTGCAAATTCCCTATATGTTGACAAATCTGACATCTGAAAGCCGTTTTTTCAAAATCTAAGCTTTGTATCCACATGAAATCTAGGTGGATTAGATGGATGCGACCTCGTAAACCTTTTCTTAAGTCTATCTCCACACATATACATGCAAAAGTAAAAATACCTTTCTCCCGTCTTTTGAAATCTTCCCAATGAGTTTCCAATGCCTTTTAGGACTTGGTGATGCCAAAATGGGAGAGGGAGATTATGTAACCTTACCCATACCAGCGTCTTTTTAACTACCAATGTTGTGGCATTGAAACCAGGGAATAATGGAGTGATAAAAAGACCTGCTCTTCCCCAAAACCATGGTCCTTCATTTAGGACATAATCCATATCTTTCTAAGTGTCAAATTGAATCACAAAAAAACATTTTTCACAAAGATAAATATCGCAATTTTTAGCCCAGTTGAGATAAATCCATTGGTGGAGATCCTCTAACTTGGGCTAGAATTCATTAAAATGACATATAATAGCTCTAGCTTGAGCACCAGTGAAAAGACCACTTATCTTAGGCAAGTTAATAGGCATATATGCAGCTTTCTCCATTTTACCAACTAGGTAAGGACTTGGAATTGATGGGTTTGGGGATTGTTCATCTACTGAGACATTGTTACCTCTCACTGCAACTTAAAAAAAACTATCCCTTTGGAAATTGATGAAGATGTATTATTCATTAGAGGAGCTCCACCTCGTAACCTCAAATTTGTAATTATTATGGAATTACACTTAATGTTACAATCTCTCAGATTGAAGGCATATTTAAGTGATTTTCCCTCAAAAACCAGGTTCTGGATATTGGCCGAAATGCCTAGCTTTTTATGCACCTACATATTCAACTCTGATACCAGATCTCCTCCGTGTACCTCTATAAGGTTTGGAATTCCATTTAGATCCTTCAAAAAAATTTGGAAACCCTCTTCATAGGCCTGATCTGAATCTTGATATTTATAGCTCAAATCTGGAGTGAAAGTGACCCATATTGTAAATCTAGGATGATGTTTGAATCCTCTAGCTAGATCCATGTCTGCAAGGTTATAATAATGGGGATATGGACACCCCCTGCTCCATGCATCTTCCATGCAATAAACGGCCCTCCATGCAACTTCTCCATGGGAAGAAAATTTTTCGGGTCTGTAGCCTAGTGAATGTTTTGATCCCTAATTAGAGGACTCATTGAGAGGAACATAGTACAAATTGTGAATGTCCATGGTGCCATCCAAAGAGTAAGAACCCAAGAGGGTTCTAATGACACGGTTGGACTCGGAATTACTCCTCACTTTTGAGTCACATTTATTAAAGATCCCTATGGGATGCAACCTCACCATCAAGCCTATAGAGGATGAGGGAATCTGCATCAACGTTTTCTCAATTGTTGGGTTCTTGTCGGGTACACCATAGCCTTCCTTGAGAAGACTCAAACATGTGTTGATGACCACTGTTTCCATCATTCCATGAGGATTTTCCACCTTGAAAATATGTGTTTGAAGCATAATATTTTTATTACTAATAATATTAATAATCCTAATAACTTTGTTAGCACTAGATCATGCCACCTTTCGAATTCCTTCCTTTTTCTCTCAAGGGCCTCTCAAACTAAAAATTGTACATTACAAAGTTCAGAGGCTTCTAATAAAAGAAAATTGAGACTATTGGGTAGGTGGTGTCATTAACAATTGTCGACACTTTTGGGTGAATGTCGATGTAGACTCTGGTCACCACAAACATGTCAACACGCCACACCATACCACATGCATCATCAATATTTAATCAACACGTTGTCATAGGCACACCACCATGGGAGCTACAAGCACTCACAACAAAACCTACATGGAAAAGGAGAACAAATAGTAGGAATTCCTGACCATCCAAAGGCTTGGAGCGTCTGATAACATGAATGTCACATGCCTCTTCTCATATCTACCCACATTCACCCACTTAACCGGGTAAAACTTGAGCTGAGGGGATACTATGATAGGACTCAAACTCCTATATGACCTTAAGGAAATGGAGTCAACAACTTAAGACCTTATTGACTTCTCTCAAGTGCTACAGGACCTCCAGGAGCAACCCAATCCCTCTAAGTCTCCAACCTCTAAGATGACTCTCTTTTTTCCTAACTTACAGTCACTGTCACTCCCTTTCCAAGGCCTCCAAGTGAATGAGAGCCTCTAGTCCTTCTCATGAGCCTTCCTAGGCGTGATTGTAGACTTTTTCTACCAGTGCTATGCCAACAACTATGATATTCAAGGTTAGTTTCTAGGGTTGGGGCTTAACCTCTACCTAGAACTTTATGAAACTTTCAGAACTCATAACAAATATGTAGACAATTTTTTTGATAACAAACTTGATCAAAGACTTGACCTACCCTAGACTAATCAGGACTGCATTTCGTCAAACACTTGGTAAATATGCAACCTACAAGTCTTGAATGCAAGTCTAAACATAAGGGACTGAGAACTTATCTGAGGTCTAACAAGAAGGGTCACTTCCTTCTCACATTACTTGTTATAACACCAATTAGGTCTTGCATTAATTATTCATTCAATTACAAGTAAAAACATTAAAATAACCATGCCTAAGAACTATCATATAACCATGCTTATAACCAACATATAACTAAATAAATAACAATGATAGAATGACCATTAAAGCCACATAATAACAAGTATATTTACTCATCAAAGAAAGGGAAACTCAACTCTCATTAAACATATGCAAAATATGACCAAGTTCGGGACTTCCATGAACCACCCGACCATAGATTGGCTAAACGAAATATTTCTTTCAACCAATCACTATCGTTCCATATTCCAAGGGAATTCATAGGTTAATCCACCTCTGCCCTCACCATACCATGACCTCACCTAGACTGGTGCCGAGATCATAAAACCAAACCGAGCTTGGATGCCTCATAATTTCTTCTCCAATACCTTGAGGAATTTTCATTTCTTCACCCGCAAGCTTTACCGAGTATCCCACCATTACTGTCAAGGGATTCCTAGGCCTTTGGGAATTTTCCTGAGACCACCTCATCCAGATCCAAAATCTTCCAGTAATTCAAAGCTTAAACCTAGAAAAGTCCCATCACACCATGGTTATCCGAAAATGACAAGGCTAGGCTAAAATTCATTTTCGAAACCCAAAAAAAATCCATTCCAATGACAGTAAAAGAACCAAATACCAACATGCACATACCATGCATCTATAAACCAAATAGGTATACATGCAACTATTCTTGTTGAAAATTCATGATCCAAATTTTCCATGCTTGATCCTTGCTTTCCTTTGCTTTCCTTGTCCTTCCTTTTCTTTCCTTATCCTTCCTTTTCTTTCTTTTCCTTCATTTTCATGCTTGATTTCATTCTCCTCTTGGTTCTATTCTCCTCTCCAAGACTAATTTCAAAACTAAATTGACAAAAGGCTACCAATTGATACTCTGGTGTCTTTTTATTATTCATGCCTCTAATTTCTTTAATTTTCCATTATTTTCCTCCAATTTCCTCCTCACATGCAACCTGTGACCTTTCACCTCCCTTTTCTCCTAATTTCTTTTATTTTCATAAATAAAATTCCAAAAATACCTTTTTTCCTTTTCAAAGCCTTAGTCATTTCCTTTGCCAATTTCCCCTTAGCCATAAACATATCAAGTGATTCCCACTAGGATATTTTTCCCAACATCCATCTTGGAATAATTGTCCCTTGACCCTGGTCTTATTTTTCCTTTATGAACTTTTATTACATGAAATTTTAACCTAGGACTGTTATAAAACCCTCCCCTTTAGGGGAACACCATACTCGGTGTTCTGTGACACCTACAACCAACAAAACTGCTAAAAAGCAAAACCATCATGACTAACATGACAACATGACAACCATACCTCTTATTGGAGCTTTATAACACAGGTCATGGTGGTATTTACAATATCAACCATAGATAAATATGTACAATACAATAAATTCATTTTCCTCTACCGACAAACAATGGAGGATACATAGCCCGCATCTAATCATCCATCTGCCATGTAGTTTCATCGGGCCCAAAGTGCTTCCAATGTACTTTAACTTGCTTGATTTCTCTGTTCCAAAGCATGATACGTTTCCAATGTAATATGCACTGAGGTTTTGATTGGAATTATCCTTCTTACTCCACTTGCAATACAGATCAATCGATAACATGATCAACATCCTTTACATATCTTTTAATCAATGAAACATGAAAAACCTCATGGACATTCATTGTCAAAGGAAGTGCAAGTTCGTGGGCAACTGGTCCAATACTCTCAAGGATCTGAAAAGACTCATAATACTGAGGTGCCAACCTGGCACATGATGTAATCCTCATGGAGATCTTCTTGGGATTAATGCGCTAATGCACATGATACCCAACCTGAAACTCTTTAAATGTCATGTGTTGGTCTTCATAAATCTTCTTCTTGTCCTGTGTTTTCTTTAGATTCTTCTTTATAACTAACATTTCGTGTTCCATGTCTGCCAAATTTTCTAGTCCAATAAGTACCCTATTCACTGGATCACTCCAACTGATGCGAGTGTTACAACTATGCCCATACAGTGCCTCAAATGGACTCATCCTCGGTGACTCCTGATAAAAATTTTTATAAGATAACTCAACCAATGTAAGGTACTCTTCCCATCGCCTCTTCTAGTTCATCACATACATACTCAACATGTCCTCCAATATCCTATTGGCCCTCTTTGTTTGTCCATCTATCTCTGGATGATAATTTGTACTAAAGTTCAACACTATCCCCAAACCTGAAAATAACTCCTTCCAAAACTTGGAAGTGAATTGGGCATACCTGTCTGACACAATATTCTTTGGAACACCATTCAATATCACAATCTCCCTTATGAAAACTTGTGCTACCTCACTAGCTGAATAGGTAGTCTTTACTAGAAAGAAGTGAGCTACCATGCTCAACCTATCTACTAAAACCATGATAGAATCATCCTGTCTCAATGTCCTAGGAAGACCTGTAATAAAATCCATGGAAATGACCTCCCATTTCAATTCTAGAATCAGAATAGGATGAAACCACCCACATGGATGTTTCACCTACTGATAATCCAAACATCCAACCACAAATTCTACCACTTCCTTCTTTAGATTTAGCTAATAGTACAACTTCTTCACTGGTGTCAATGTCTTATGATATCCCGGGTGACCTGAATATGGATTTACATAAAACTCCCTCAAGATAAGCTTCTTGAGTTCACTCTCATCTGGAACATAAATCTTGTCCCTCAATCTCACCAAGCCATCTTCTATGAAATGGTAATCTATATCCTAGTCACCTATACTTTGCTGTAGTCTGTGCTTAAGCTCCATGTACCTGTCATCCTATTATCCTACCTACAAGATCTAATCCTATAAACCTTCCCCATATGAGCTCACTGCTATAACATGGCTCAACTACACTGTCCTACTGAGAGCATCTACAACTTTATTCTCCTTAATTTTGATGTATCTGATCTCCAGTAACCACCCAACCATAGATTGGATGAACCAAATCTTTTTTTCAACCAATAACCCCCTGTGCCATAACTCAAGCATGAATGTGGGATCTCATGGGATAAACCAATACATAAACAGCCAAGGTAATCTAGAGGTTAAACCACCTCCACCCTCACCATACCGTGACCTCACCTAGACCAATGTTGAGATCACAAAACCAAACGAAGCTTAGATGCCTCAGAATTTCTTCTCCAATACCTTGAGGAAATTTCTTGTCTCCATCATCAAGCTTTACCATGTATCATGCCATTACTGGTTAAGGGATTCCTAGGCCTTTACGAATTTTCCTGAGACTGCCTCATCTAGATCCAAAATATTTTGGGAATCCAAAGCTCAAACCAAGAAAAATCCCATCACACCATGGTATCTGGAAATGGAAAGGCTAGGCTAAAATTCACTGTCGAAACACGACAAAATCCATGCCAATGATAGAAAAAGAACCAAATACCAATTGTTGTAGCATTTTTTGGTTTTGGTAAGTTAGTATTAATTAGTCAAAAAATGAAAATATATTTCAGAAAATGTTAAGTTAGGATATGGACAAAAAATAATATTAAATAAAAAATGTTCAAGATATTTAATGAATAAGTCCATATAAAATAAAATGTTAGAATAGATGCCCTAAAAAATGAAGGCAAAAATAAAACGTTAGGTTAGAAAGAAAATAAAAAATAATAAACTCTGAAAGTGTTGCAAATCCAAATGCCACTACTCTTAGTCCAATTTAGTTTTGCAAATAAAAGTTGTGGGCAGATTGTTTGATGTACCTGAAACTCTGAGTGTGCTCCTCTAATATTACAAGCAATGGCTTTCAGTATACAAACAAAAAAATCTTGTTGACTTATAAAATGCCGGAATGCCGAAATAGAAATCTTGTTTCAAACTAAACATAGGAACTAAATTCCTTTGCTTCATTCATACAGGGCGCAACCCATACAATTCTTTTAAAAACATATAACAGATACAAACCACTATTTAAAAAAACATTTGCAGCATACATATGTTGCATTCGCAGCAATTAACAAATAACAACAACCATTTACCAATTGATCCAAATCCGATGCAATCTATTCGCATTTGGCTGCAATATAAATAATACCAAATCCTTTTATATCTGCGTTAAAACGCTCTTATACCATATATCAACACCCAGAAATTTTGACGTGACATTGAATCTAATTGCAACCTATGGAATTTCTGTATATCATAAGAGATCTGCGTTTTTCCTTTTTACTAGGCTTGGACGCGATATCCAGTTATCACGACTCACCAATGTTTTTGTCTGTCCATAACACCAATGCACGCACTATTTGGGATCGCAGATTCACTGGAGTGACATGCCATTCATCCCTCGTAGAAATTACATTGCCGATGCGATAATTTTGGAACTACATTCATTTAAAACTGAATTTAATCTTACTTCCGGTTTTATTGCGATAGGATGGGACATGTCATTACTTCCGCTCCGATGTCAATTACACCGAACCGTTATAACTAACAAGATATATCTTCCATTGATTGTTTCCGGTTTACACAACGCAAATACAGACTTTCTCACCGATTCAATTCAAAATTGAATTTAATTCAATTCCGGATTCCTGTATTAACGTCTTTCGAACTCACCAAATTCAACAGCACTGAAAGTGAAATAAAACACAGAATCTACAATAGAAACACAACTCGAAAAACACATCGACCAATTTCTTTGATAAACAATGTTTAAATCAACGATATTTTTATTTGATTATATATATCACAGTCACATTTATAAAAACAAATAGAAATCAGCTTTTGGCCTCCTTTATGCTATAAAAGGCCACTGTTCTGCACAAAACACCATCCTTTATTCCATCTGGGCTTTCGATCTACAAATCACACACTAAAAACTCTCCCTCCACATAGAAAAATCTCTCCATTTATTACCACTTTTTTTTTTCCTTAACTCTACTAACAAATCGATACATAATCTTCTAATTTTAAAAATTCTAACAAATAAAACTCTTATCTATTAGCGCTCACACACACCTGTTATAACAAATCTTATCAATAAGATAGACACACTTATTACAATAATAACTAATTATTTGTGAAATCGACCTCCTTAGTAAACTGGATTTTAACACACAGCAATGAATTTCACCCTATCAAGCCACAACATGTGGACAATTTTCCACATTGCTGGCCAGTTCCGATGCTCCTGCATCAGACCCCTGGAGAAGAAAAGATTGGTTCTTTAAACTTTCAAGATTTATGTTGTATTTCTACAATTCAGTTGCTGTCAACCAACTGGAATCTTCCTTTGGCTGCTCTTTCCACTTGACAAGATACTGAAAATATGTCTGTCCTTGAGTTTTCTTGGATATCCTTTGATCTAAAATAGCTTCAACTTCTTTCTTGGATGTTTTTGGTACCTGTTCTTCCCAATCCACAGTTTGAACTTCATCACCTGTAGCTTCAGCCTGCAATTCTGTTTCTGCCACTTTGAATGGATATAAGTCTGCAATATTAAAAATGGGGGATATTTCGATCCCTTCCGGCAACTCAATTTCATATGCATTGGCTGAAAATTTCCTTTTGATTTTACAGGGTCCTATCTTCTTCAGTTTTAGCTTATTATAAGTCTTTGTAGGAAATCTCTCTTTCCTCAAATATGCCATGACCAAATCTCCTATCTGAAACTCTTTTTCTCTCCTTCTCAACTCTGCTCTCTACTTGTATCTCTTGCTGCTTTCCTATAGTTTACCTTTAACCTCTTCCTGTAGCTTTTGCATTTGTTCAACAAAATCTTTAGCACTTGCACTTCTGGCTTCTTGTTTCCCCAAGTCTCTTAGATCATATACTCCTCTCGGATGCATTCCAAAGACAATCTGAAATGGACTCATTCCAGTGCTTCGGTTTGGTGTGTCATTGTAAGCAAATTCAGGTTGGGCTAATGCCAAATCCCACTGTTTGGGATTCTGATGTAATAAACTTCTTAATATATTCCCCAAGCTTCTATTTACAACTTCAGTTTGTCCATCCGTCTGAGGATGGTAAGCTGAACTAAAACTGAGTTTAGTTCCCAGTTTCTTCCAAAGTGTCCTCTAGAAATGCCCTACAAATTTAGTGTCTCGATCTGATACAATACTTACAGGCAAACCATGCAATCTTACAATCTCCGAAAAGAATAAGTTTGCTATGTGTGTGGCATCATTAGTCTTCTTACAAGCAATAAAATGAGCCATTTTAGAAAATCTGTCTACAACAACATAAATAGAATTGTTTCCTCTCTGAGTTTTTGGTAAACCCAGAACAAAATCCATACTCACTGCATCCCATGGTCGATCTGGTATGGGCAATGGCTGATATAGACCGGTATTCTAACTCCTTCCTTTGGCATACTGACATACCCTGCATTTCTCAACAAACTTTTTAATATCAATTTGAATTTTAGGCCAATAATAAAAAGCATTCACCTGAGCGAAATTTTTGTCTTGTCCAAAATGGCCAGACAACCCTCCATTGTGCTTCTCTTTAATGATGTTTTCTCTCATTGAACATTTAGGAATACATAATTTTTTGCTTTTAAATAACAGGCCTCCTTGAATAAGGTAATCCATCCATTGACTTCTGTTATGGCTCATCGGATTCTGCACTGTAGTGTAGATGTCTTTAAAATCCTCATCATCCTTGTACATTTCTATCATTTCATCAAAACCTACAACACCCACTTTAAATTCTTGCAAAAGAAAACTTACCCTGCTTAATACATCCGCCAGTTTATTAGACTTACCACTTTTATGATTTATTACAAAAGTGAAACTTTGCAGAAATTCCACCCACTTGGCATGCTTCTGATTTAGCTTTGGCTGATTATTAATAAACTGCAAAGCATGGTTGTCTGAATATAAGATGAACTCCTTCGGCAACAAGTAATGCCTCCACTTTTTCAATGCCTGCACAATAGCGTAAAATTCTTTGTCATAGGAAGAGTATTTTTTCTTTGCATCATTTAACTTCTCGCTGAAATATGCTTCTCGCTGAAATATGCTATCGGCCTTTTCTCTTGGCTTAGCACCGCACCAACTGCTTCTCCACTTGCATCAGTTTCCACTTGAAATACTTTCTCGAAATTTGGCAATGCTAGAATAGGCTTTTCTGTTATCTTCTTTTTCAGCAAATTAAAATTCCTATCAGCTGCTTCTGTCCATCAAAATGACTGATTGACCTCCTTGATTGTCTCAAGGATTGATGCACAAACTTGACTAAATCCCTTTATAAATTTTCGGTAGAAACTAGCAAGTCCATGGAAACTTCTTACCTCGAATACACTCCTGGGAGTAGGCCAGTTTCTGATTGCTTATACCTTCTCCGAATCCATTTTCAAACCATCTCTGGAAATCACAAATCCCAAATATACCAGCTCCTCTTTCATGAAACTACATTTCTTCAGATTGATTAGTGATTTCTCTTTCTACAAAGTTTTCAAAACTAACTTCAAGTGTTCCAAATGATCCTCTTTACTTTTGTTGAAAACTAGAATATCATCAAGGTAAACAACAACAAATTTACCTGTATATTCTTTCAGAACCTCATTCATTAGTCTCATGAATGTGTTGGGCGCATTAGTGAGCCCAAAAGGCATCACTAACCACTCATACAGTCCACTGTTGGTTTTGAAAGTTGTTTTCCACTCATCGCCTTCCCGAATTCTAATCTGATGATACCCGCTTTTCAGATCTATCTTAGTAAAGTACCTGGATCCACTTAAACAATCCATTAAATCATCCATCCTGGGCAAAGGAAATCTATACCTGACTATTATCTTGTTGATAGCTCTGGAATCGGTGCACATGCGCCATTCTCCTCCCTTTTTCGGACTAAGCACCGTTGGCACAACACACAGAGTCAAACTTTCTCGAATCAGTCCCTTGTCCATCAGCTCTTGAACCTGTCTTGTAACTTCTGCATTTTCCTAAGGAGTTAATATATATGCAGCTTTATTAGGTAGACTTGCTCCTCGTATTAAGTCGATACGGTGACTTATACTTCTAATCGGTGGTAATTCATTCGGCAATTCATCCACAATGATATCCATGTAACTATTTAACACGGATTGAATTTCTTCAAGCAAATCATTAAAATTTGTGGAGGTTAAAATTACCTTTGGCCTTCCCACGATAGCGAAATGCACCTCTTCGCTTTTATCAACCTCCTGTAGCAGTTCCTTACCACTCATCAACATAATACTATTTTCAGACAGCCCTTTATCAACATCATTCTTCACTGGAAGCAACGTATGTTTAACTCCATCCTTTTCTATGGTGTATGTATTTCTTCTTCCATCATGAATCGCCTTTCGGTCAAATTGCCATGGTCTCCCCAATAACAGGTGACATACATCCATGGGCATTATGTCACATAAAATCACATCTCTATATGTGCCAATCTGCATTTCCACATTACACTGTTCTGTCACAATGACTTGATGACCCTTCTGAAGCCAAGATACTTTGTAAGGTGCAGGATGCACTTTCCTTGTTAACCCAAGATTTTCCACCATCTTTGTAGGCACAATATTGTCAGTACTCCCGCTATCAATTATAACCTTACAGCACTTACCCTTTGATTTGCATGTAGTCCTGAACAAGTTCTTTCTTTGCGCAGGTTGTGCAATCTCCTTTTCTGATCTTAGCAAAGTTCTTCTTAACAGCAATGATTCACCTTCTTTCGGTGGTTCTTCCTTCTCTACAAGTCGAGGTGGTTCCGGCTCTGCCTCAGCCACATTTGCACCCCTCTGGCTTGCTAATTTGTTATGAGGATAGTCCCGCGACATATGTCCCCATTCTCCACAGGTATAACACCTAACATCTCTTCCTTGCCCTCTTCCTCTGGGCACGAATCTCCCTCTACTAGATTCACCCATCTATGGTGATCTGCTGCTTGAACTTCCTGCTTCAAAGTGATGTTGTGTTCCTCTGGATCTGGTTGATCCTCTACCTCTTGCTGAGCTCTTTCCTCTGTTTCTTTGACTCTGTTTCTACAGTATTTTCTCCTCTGCTTTCAAACTTGCTTGATAGGCATCCTCAACAGTTTTCAAACTTAACAGGCTAATCTCATCTTGGATCTCATACCTTAGCCCATTAACATATTTGGCTACTTTCTCCAAATCATCTTCTACATGCCCTGTTCTGATGCTTAACCTGTAAAATTATTCGGTATATTCTTTAACAGACATTCCTTTCTGCTTCAGATTTTGCATCTATTTAAAAAGATTCAAATGATAGTCTTTAGGCAAAAACTTGGCTTTCAATTTGCTTACCATTTTATCCCACTGCTTGATCTTAGATTTCCCCTTTTGCGTTCTTGATGTCTCTAACTCGTCCCACCAGATGGCTGCATGACCTTTCAATCTAGTGACTGCAAATTTTACCCTTTTATTATCTTCAATCTCTTCATAATCGAAGTATTGATCTATGGATATGATCCAATCCATGAGCTCCTCGGCATTCAGACTCCCTTCATACATAGGAATCTCCATTTTGTGTTTGCTTCCAACCTTCGCCAACATCTTCATGAATTTAACATTTTCATTCTCTTCTTCTGCTTCCACATCTTCCTCAAGTGCTCTTCTCTGGGCTATTTCCATTGTCTCCACTCGTTCACGCAGTCTTCGCACTTCTTCTATCAGAACTGCATTTGGTTCTGCTCTCCCTCGACCAATTCCTCGACCAACTCCTCTCCTTGGCGGAATCTTTGCTGCAAACACCTGTCTCACTTGGCTCTGATACCAAAATGATGTACCTGAAACTCTGAGCGCACTCCTCTAATATTACAAGCAATGGCTTTCAGTATACAAACAAAAAAATCTTGTTGACTTCTAAAATGTCGGAATGCCGAAATAGAAATCATGTTTCAAACTAAACACAGGAACTGAATTCCTTTTCTTCATTCATACAAGGCACAGCCCATACAATTCTTTTAAAAACATATAACATATACAAACCACTGTTTAAAAAAACATTTGCATCATACGTATGTTGCATTCGCAGCAATTGAAAAATAACAACAATCATTTATCGATTGATCCAAATCCGATGCAATCTATTCGCATTTGGCCGCAATATAAATAATACCAAATCCTTTTATATCTACGTTAAAACGCTCTTATACCATATATCAATGCCCAAAAATTTTGACGTGACATTGAATCTAATTGCAACCTGTGGACTTTTTGTATATCATAAGAGATCTGCGTTTTTCCTTTTTACTGGTCTTGGACGTGATATCCAGTTATCATGACTCACCAATGTTTTTGTTTGTCCATAACACCAATGCACGCACTATTTGGGATCGCAGATTCACTGGAGTGACATGTCATTCATCCCTTGTAGAAATTACATCGCCGATGCGATAATTTTGGAACTACATTCATTTAAAACTGAAATTAATCTTACTTCTGGTTTTATTGCGATAGGATGGGACATGTCATTACTTCCGCTCCGATGTCAATTACACCGAACCGTTACAACTAACAAGATATATCTTCCCTTGATTGTTGCCGATTTACACAACGCCAATACAAACTTTCTCACTGATTCAATTCAGAACTGAATTTAATTCAATTCTGGATTCCTGTATTAACGTCTTTCGAACTCACCAAATTCAACAGCACTGAAAGTGAAATAAAACACAGAATCTACAACAGAAACACAACTCGAAAACCACATCGACCAATTTCTTTGATAAACAATGTTTAAATCAACGATATTTTTATTCGATTATATATATCACAGTCACATTTATAAAAACAAATAGAAATCGGCTTTTGGCCTCCTTTATGCTATAAAAGGCCACTGTTCTGCACAAAACACTATCTTTTATTCCATCTGAGCTTTCGCTCTACAAATCACACACTAAAAACTCTCCCTCCACACAGAAAAATCTCTCCGTTTATTACCACTTTTTTTTCTTAACTCTACTAACAAATCGATACGTAATCTTCTAATTTTAAAAATTCTAACAAATAAAACTCCTATCTATTAGCATTCACACACACCTGTTATAACAAATATTATCAATAAGATAGACACACTTATTACAATAATAACTAATTATTTGTAAAATCGACCTCCTTAGTAAACTGGATTTTAACACACAACAATGAATTTCACCCTGTCAATCCACAACATGTGGACAATTTTCCACATTACTGGCCAGTTCCAATGCTCCTGCATCATTGTTTAAATGCCAAATACTTTATAATCAAATTGTAAAGTTTAATCATAATTGAATTTATTTAAATTATTTGTCAATATGTAGCAAACAAAATTGGTTGAACAGTTTAATCTGAGTCAATGGAGGAAATAATGGATAGAAGTAGATTAGTCATTAAAAGGAAATATTGAGTTTCTAGCCTAAATGCACTCGGAGAAATAAGTGAAAATGTTAGGAGAGTAAAGGATATGTAGACATATCAGATATAATTGGAGCATGAAAGGATTTTATCCTAATTTGTAACGTTGGAAATGTGTGCATATAATGAAGGGTTTTAATTAACCATAAATTCTAAGCACCAATGTTATTTTGTAAATATCCTGACTTCATTCGTCCATTTATTTGCCCATAATCCACAATTGTCACATCTACCATAAATCTTGACCCCACCATCACTTTCCACATCACGTCGTTAAATCCCTTTCATCTTACCTTACATCCTACACACTCCCCCGAGATTCGATGGCCCACATCACTCCTCAGCCCACATTTGTCGTCTGAACTTTATTGGCGAGCAGTTTACATTTGACCATTTACCACCGCTCCAACATCACTGTCCATGTTCGCTCCATGTCACTTCCTTCGTCCAATCAGCTACCACCTATCCGTTATTCATTTAATTAGCAACTCCTGTGAATTTATGCCCCATATACTCGTTTATTAGTCCCGTTGGATTATTAATGAGGATTTTGTCATTCATTAAACAACCCTGCTTCATTTTTGTTCATTATAAGCCATGTTCCTTCATGAAAACCGTTACATAGTATAATTCTGAAAATAAATTCATCACTGGAGATTTCGTGCTTACAGCCTAAATGACAGACTCATCATTCAACCGAATTTTTCATTATGTTTAGAACCAAGCCGACATCTAGGTCCACCTATCTACTTTCAGTTATATTTTTTTTATGTTATCACTGTGTTTCAAACTGATTTCTTCCATTTCTGTCACTTTCAACCTATAATTCACTTAACAAGATGCCTCCTAAGGGAAAAGAAATTGTAGAAATCCAAAATCCTCTTATTCATCCACATGTTGACTTCCATAATGTTAGTTTCAGTCTTGTTAGCTTGTCATCTGGATCAAATGTGCTTTTATTATGCTTGTTCAGACTATCAAAATCAAAGTTTTTATGTCACTAGGTTTACACAACAAAATTTGGTAACTATTTGGTCAATTTAGAGATGAGGTCAATCTTTTGGAAATTCACTCATGCTGGTCACCTATCACACTTTGGGAATTTTTAGTGTCTATGGATAAACCCTTAAACCCCTAGACTAGTATCTAAGTCTAGAACAATAGTGCGAAGCATTCTCTACTTTTCTTATGACCTGTTATCTCAAAATCAAGCACTGGAAGGCTGCAGACCAGGCTAACTTCAAGTAACTATTTCAAACCAGACTTTGGCTAAAGCTTAGCCTCTTTAGCCTGAGAGGGCTCTCTCAAAGGTTATTAATGTTGACCTATGACAAGATGGCTAACTCTTATAAGACACAATGAACAAGTAT
>APFE030701844.1:364443-375029 GCA_000404065.3 Pinus taeda
CTAATCATTAAATACAACAAAGTGCTTAACTGGAATTTAAAGAGTCCTAATTTAACTATAACTCTAACTCTATCTTCCTCGTAGCATAATTCCTTCTTGATTCTTGACACCTGGTCTCTTTTCAGTTGGGCTGAGATGGCTGAGATGAGTATTCAATATTCCATGCTGGCCTAGGATGCTGAATGCTTTAATGGTTCAGTGATGCTAGGAGAAATACCTTGTTTTTCGGTTCCAGTCTTCCTCCACCTATTCGAATATGTAGCAGCATGTCTTTAGCTCTTTAATATCCCAAAGAATGGAACGTGGCCACGTGTTGGATATGTTGTAGGCTGTGGTGATGGACAGGTGTGCCATTTCAAAAACTCCCGCTCATGAAATCAACTGTCTGTCTGCATTTTTTAAAAACATCATCTACAGCAGTTTCGTAGCGCGCTACGAAACTGCTGTTTCATTTAAAACAGTTTATTTTTTTAACTCGTGGGCTCGTATCATCCAATCATCGGTTGCCAAAAACTCCCTTTATGCCTCACATATGTAGCAGGGATTAAAACATATTCAAAACACCAAGACTAAACAAAATTAACAAAAGTTTGAGACAGAACCCTTTTCTGAACAATGAATTTATTTATCAGGTACCTGGCTTAGCTCTACCTTCAAGTCTTCAGCGGCTTTCTTTAGTTGGTTAATTTCTTCCTCAGCTACCTCTATTTGGCTTTTCATGGCTGCCACGTAATCTCTATGAGATGTGATGGTTGCTTTACTTTTGCTGCTTTTTTGCCGAGGTCGTGTTCCTTTTTCCTTTTCTTCTGTTTTGGGCAATGCTTCCTGTACCTGCTGAAAATTCCTAGTCATAGGTCTTCTTGGTTTGAAAACAAACTCCTGGGCTGGCTCATCAAACTTAAGCCTTTTTGAGGCTTTGGTCTTCTTAACCTTCACCTGTGGTGATTGTGTCAAATCAATCTCAATTGGTTTAGACTGTTCTAATTCAATAGCCTGTAATAGATCATGTAGGCTTGCCTTAGATGCAAGGCTTTCCTCGAAAACTATAGCTTTGCCTTTCTCTTTATTAATCTGACTTCTGGTTCTCACCTTTGAGACTGCTTCAGGTTTACTTGCTTGAGGAACAGTCTTCTCTTTGGTTGTTTTCTGAGGCTGTTCTTGAATAACTAACGGCTTCATTGGTTTTAGTAGCTGTGGTTTGGTTTTCTTTTTGGCTTTCGCTTCTCTTTGAAGCTCAACTATTGTAAACTCTCTGGCTGGCTGAGGAGTAAGTCCAGTCTTACTTTGGAAACCAGCCATGAAGATGAAAGAGTTCCAGTCTTGGCCTATTTTCTGGAGGCTATCTAAAATCAACAACTTAACCAGACCGTGGTGAAATAAAGAGGTTTCACAATCCTCTTTCCTGAGCTGCACCTTATCACACATTTTACTTAGACTGCGAAATAAGTAAAAAGGAATATCAATGGAAGCCTTCCTCGTAAAATGTAACAGCAACTTGAAATGATAAGAGTAGACCTTATTATATCTGCCTTCACATGTTAAGTATTTCTGAATGCAAGTAAGAAGAAGGGCATAATGCTCCTTAACATAGTTCCTAGGCACTGCTCTGGTTAGGTCTTCATTCACATATGCCTCTTTTAAGAACTCTTTGCATGGAATCATATCAATTAAAGTTCTAAACCAGTCCTTGCTCCCTCAGGAATTCTGTTACAGAGCTATAGCCTCCGGAGACACTTGAACTTCCAACATAGCTATTCTTGAATTTAAACCGGTGAAATTCAAAGCAAACTCTTTTGTTACCTGAGCATGCCCACCTTGCAGTTTCTTACAGAATTTCAAGCATCCAGCATCTTTGAAAGCTTTCTTCACGCCTTCGTCCCTCAATGTTATGTCTAAACCTTCAGGTTCATTCCTTTGGCATTTGCCGAACCTGTGCTCCTTTCTCTCCATCTTCAGTTTGAAATCTTTGCGGCCAAATTCTTTCTTCGAAATCTTCACAGCCAAATTTCGACAATTCTGGTCGAGATGGTTCACCTCCCTTTTTAACTCAGCCTCGCTTTTAATCAGGCTCACTTGAATAGCCTCGCTTGAACAGCCTCGCTTGAACTTCAAATACATCATCCAACCAGCTTTCCACTTATGTATACTTATGATCATCATAACGATCCATCCACGGTAAAATCCGTTGAAATGATATTTATGTGCATTCTAACAAATCTGTGGGTGGAGTGACGACTAATGAGCGTTTAGACATGCGTACGGGAGGTACACATACTGACATGAGAAGACAGAATCAGTGACTCATCAACAGACTTTACACTTTAGGTAATATTCGCTGCGAAATGCATGAATCCGCGATTTCACAGCGCAGTTAGTTTAAATTTCTAATCATGCGCTACAAAACGGCTTGATGATACTGCGCTGCGAAATTAACCAATAGGAGGTTATACTACGAAATCACGAAAAGACTCGGTGGATAGAATAAGACAAGACATGGCTTATAACACAATGATGATGGAGGAAAACCAATAGGATTAGAGCATAATTCGAAACTAACATCTTTGAAACTCCCAATCCTAAGTATGAAATATGAAACGAAAACCATTTGATACAGACCTTTGACATTTAACTAGGACAAAGGACTATATACATAAAATTTTAATTCTAAATGATAACATGACCAATAGATAAATAAGAGTCAAAGAAACCTACTTGTAGCTTTCGCTTGCTCCTTATCTCCCTTGACCAACTCTGTCACTCCTCTCCGTACTTAATCATCTTGAAGAGCACCTGCACATAGATAGAAGACAACAACCGACCAAAGCATATGATAAGATCTATTGATTAAACATAGCATGGAATCAAGTACATGATACACATATGAAAGCATAAATGAATAACACAAACATATGGAAAAAGCTTTGAACACTTTATTAGTAAAAGGAAGAGTTACAACCCATTGCTCAATTCAGCATCACTCCTCCAGTTCAATCCCATCCTCTTCTCATAACAAGCAAGACATTTTGACATCATTACAATACTTGAAATCAACTCAAGTCTCATATTAACCACATCTCCCTATAATTCAATAATTCTCAGCCCCTGATCACTTAGATAAGTGATATTTTTATAGGTGAATGAAGGAAGCTATGCCATAAATGGTGATAATGAATGCCCTCCCAAACTTATAATTTAGTTCCATGGAGGAAGGGATAAGGGATTTATATTCCTTAACTCCCTTCCTCATCCAAATACGATCTCAAAGGAGTAGATAGCCTTGAGAAACTTCTAGAGGCATCCAATGGATAAGGAATCTTTCAAACACTCATGGAAATTCGTCCAGCGCAGGCCAAAGAGGGACCAAGTGCACTGCATAGCAACCTATCAATGTATGGTTTGCATTGCAGTGAACCCTAATGAAGGCCTACCTACACTGATCTTCTCAGAGGCAATTTCTAGATAATTTTGGTCATGAAAATTATTGGGAAGCTAGGCATTCTGACAGGGGCATGTAACAACTGAATTAGGGGTTGATGGGCCCTAATAGTATTGATCTGTATGTTGGGGTTTATGTGCCCAAATGGATCTGTAACAGTTGTCCCCTAAAGCATGAAGTTGTAAATATGTATGTCAAGTGAAATTCTTTATCATGTGGAGAGGAGGTTTCGAAGCAGAAGGTGACCTGCATCAATTACAATACATATATCATGATAATTTGATTTTTTCTCATGAACTCACTGAGGGAAGGCATACCCATTCTTAGCTTATAAACTTTCATTAAATGTACAAATATAGTCATCTATAGATATAGACCCATGAATGGATGACCATGAATTTAAGGCCATTATACATTTGATTTAGTACTCCTAAAAACATCATAGCCCAGATGGATGAAACTAGATCCAGGGTCTTCAATCTTGTTCAATCTTTCACTCAAGTACAAGTCTAACCATGTGAATAGATGATCTGAAGTTGAACATGGAAAGACATCGTCTGATTACTAGCCAATTATGTAAGTTGTTAACAGATGCAAGAGGAATCACTGATAATGATAATGACCCTCAAGGTACTGTAATATATTTCACATGGTGTGAAAAATGATTTAATGTCGAACACCATACAAAGTCTTTCGATCGAAGGCCAATGATGTCAACCTATCATTGAAAGTGAGAAACATGTCATTGATGCATGCAAGCCTTAAGGTACTGAAGGGGTGTTTCTAAGTCAACTTCTTGCATGATGTGCTGATGTCGACAAGAAGTGACTCGTCACAGGAGGGCCTTGATGTATCCCACATCAACGACATGAAACGAGGTAGTCATGAAAATGAATGTTTACAGTATTGCAAAGGATGAAGTTTGAACTGGATGACTTCTCTTGAACACGTCGGTGACACTAAGATGAATTGGTAGCATTGACCCAAAACAAAGTAATGGATGGTATGATAGACCAATGGTCTGATAACCATCAAGCTGAATGACCCAACCCACATAGTCAGAGTGATGAGGTGAAAGTGTCATGTTCAAGAGAAACTAGTCATTGCTGACCAGTACCTCTTTATTTTTTATCGAGCTTGAGGAGGATAACATACGCTTGTTGTATAATTTCACCCTTCAGAATCCATCGCTATTTGATTCTTTAACGAGTCTAGTGAAGGTGAAACTCAGTTCTTGTCTAGATGGACAAGTTTGTCACTATTTGATGTTTTTAATGAGTTTAACGACAAAGATAACTCATTCCTTTTCATGTTTAGGGAGTTTGAAATGGGACAAAAAGGAAACTCCACAAGTTCTCTTTCGTAAATTAATCTCTCAAGTCAGAAAAAGCGTAAAATAATACAAGAGAGATATCATTTCCAATCCTTTAAGGAGATGGAAAGGACAACGCTCAAAAATATTTTCATGTTTAGGGAGTCTGAAAAGAGCTTAAAGAAGACTCTAATTTGAGGAACTAGTGGTGTCTAGGGTAGCAACTGGTTCTAGTGATGTGGGAACTTCTCAAAACATGTTGATTTATGTGAAGAGGCTAGTTAATAAGACCACTCATTGCAACTATTCCTCAAAAAAGGTAAAACAACCAAGTGAAAGTGTATGATTGGCCAAAGAGATGGTGGTGATGGAATGAAACAACCAAGGCTCATCTGATAGAAAAGGCTGATAGAATGGAAATCAAAATGGTTAAAATGGAAATGGGTTCATTTTTACACAAGCTTGAACCATAGGGAACTATGCTTAGGTTTGGCTTCATGTTTACAAAAGCTCGAAATGAAAAACTATGCTTGGATTCAATTTCATTTTTACACAAGCTTGAAATGAAGAACTATGCTTGAGATTGGTTTACATGCCCCCAGCATGATGAAAGGGAGAGTCTCTTGTAACCAGATGGAAGTCGTTGCAGTGAAGCAAGATAGTTATACAACACCTTTTTGGCTTCGTCCAGATAGGGACAAAGGTGAATGGGGTGATTACCTTCACATAACCTACAGGGAAACTTAACTTTACCATTAGGTGCATGCGCCCCAAGCTTCATTACATTCACCTAAGTAGACTACTTGTGGCTATCAGGTGGATGGAATGAAGGTTCTTTTACAAGATCAAGTGAAAGACTCGACTGGGATTTTACGAGATCTAATCAAAGACTCGAATTGGAACTTTGCTCCAAGGGACCTTGTTTCATTTTTTAATGAGCTTGACACAAGACAAGAAACTATGCTCAAATTCCTTGTTTCATTTTTTAACGAGCTTGACACAATACAAGGAACAATTCTCATAGGAGTTGTTTCATTTTTAAACAAGGTTGACACAAGACAAGGAACTATCCTTATGGGAGTTGTTTCATTATTTAATGAGGTTGACACAGTAAAAGAACTATCACCATACTCCTTGTTTCATTTTTTAATGAAGTTGACACAAGACCAAGAACTGTCCTTGTTGACCTTTTTTTACGACCCATACGAGGTCATGAAGTAGAGATCTGGTTCTAATGCCCCCAGTACATGATGTACAACATCATTGAATTGATCGTCAATTGATGTAGGTATGGAACAGGTTGCCACATAATTAAACCATGGAAGGGATGATACCATTGGTACAAAAGGACCATTTAGGGAAGATGGTTGACTAGGAGCCATATTTGGACCGGGAAATGAAAGATGGTCAACAGTGACAATTATGCCTTCATGTAGGAAACAAATCACTCGAAAGAGTGTTGAAACAATAGCTTCCATGTCGTAAACATAGTCACGCCCAAGTAATAAGTTATAATCTAAAGGGCCTAGGACTACCATCATGTTCAAATAAACAATTTTTCCTCCCAAAGTAATAGGTAACTGAGGGAGGATCCCTAATGGTCGAATGGTTCCTCTATTAAAAGCCAACAGATTCTGGGTAATAGGCACAAGCAGTGGCGCAGTTGAGGAAAGGATGCTCATTGATGCACCTTCATCTATAATAGTGCTAGATACAATCATATTACAAACCTGTACTATGATCTAAAAAGGCACATAAGAGGGAAGACAAAATCTAGCTGGTCGATTCCAACCAAAGGAAGTGACTAGACTACTTGGACGGGGTACCATAGAAATAGGAGAATTACCCTGGAGTTATGACAGCAGGAGGATTTTCCTCATGTCTTGATGGAACAGGAGGATTTCCCCCAAGCTCATTAGAATATGAAGAAACAAAAATAACTTGAGTGGTATCATGTTCACTCTCTTCGGGAAAGGTACGATTAGCTGAAGGTGAAATCGAGTCAACTGTTACCTCGACCTGTTGATTTGGATCAGGAATAGACTCATAGGATTCACTTTCAGAGAGAGTGGTTTCAACCGATAGTTGATTTTGGTCAGTCAATTCATCAACTAGTGAAGGATTAAGGGATAGTACCCTTGTTTCCATGAACTTTACTACCACTAGTTGATGGTGTGTCACTAGTATGATCTCCAGAAGTTGATGACACAGGATGATGTGAATGGGAATACCATTCTTCTAATATCTAAGGAATATCAGGACAATTTTCAAGAATAAGGTCTCCCACACAAAGTTTGCATGGATATCAAAATTTGTTAGGATTGATGGATGATTTTTCATCAGATGCTGCATTCAAAGCTATGGTTGCTTGGTTGCCCCTTTGCTGAATTTGCTTCTTCTTCTTCTTATTCCCTTTATTCTTCTTCTTAGCCACCTAATTACTAGTACCAATACTTTCACCAGGCAAAGAGGAAGAAGGGGAGGAAGAAACAAACGAGGAAGAAGGCAAAGGGTCAACTTTAGGATCAACTAGAGGTTGATTTTGTATAGTTGGAGGTGTACTCGACTGCGGAAAAATCACAACATTTTGAACCAAGGAGGTTGAAAACAACCATACTGGCAAGCCAATGGTAAATCCTGAAAGGGAAAATGTAGCCATATAAGGAGCACCAATATTTCTGAAAGGAGGAAAAGGAATAGGATTCCCATCAAAAGGAATTCCTTGATCGATGGATTTCGGATTTGTCGCCATATGTTTCAACCTAATATAAACTAAGGAGCGAGAGTGGAGGATGTTATCAGTGGTCAATTAATTCTATTTTAATCAAAGTAACATAACTTTTGAACACAAGAGGGATAATCTAGGTAAAAAGGTTTACAAAGCAACTGTGAACTGCAGAATACCTCCTGGAGAACCAAGAAGTACAGGCAGGCAATCTCCCCGAATGTTGTGTTCGTTGTATCACAGTGTACAAGGTGGTCGACTCGGTTACCTAATGTTGTATAGAAACCTCGATTTGTCCTCCCATATATACCCAAAGGAACGTGGAGGCCCAGTCCATATAAGCGTTGTCTAATGCAAAACCACATAGTGAGAGCATTCCCATACTTTATGTACTATAACACCGCCCTATATACCCAAAGGTATGTGGACGAGCTACGATATACTCATGTATGTGGAATGAGGTATCACACTCGGGATGTATTGTAGACAAGTTAGCGACAATTGCTTTGTTTTACGACGTCGAAACACATCTCTAGCCTAGACCTCTAAATGTTTTTCGTTAGATGACAATGCTCCATTACGTAAATTTTTAGATAAATTTTAAGTTGATCTTCTTTAGAATTTTCCTTTGAAGGTTCACCACGTGATGTATGTTTGTAATTCCTAAAATTCAAACTAATATGATAAGCATTCTTTCCATTCAATTGAACAATGAAAATCCTTAGCTAGTAGGGATAGAGCAATCAGATTTTTGACAAAGAGAAAAGAGCACATCTAACGCAATTCCCTAGCTATTCCTTTCAAGCATTCACAAACTACAATATCTATAATGAATAATGCATGTATTTCTTTTTGATTTCCCTTAATTTGAATGAACAAAAAGGAAAACTAACGCACAATCAATCAATAAACTCTTTTCATAAAAAATGATGATTTTTCGACAATTTATTTTCAAGGAAAGAAAGACTTTATGACACTTTCATTTTCAAAGAAATGAGGAATTACAACACTTTCAACGAAAAGACTAATCATTTGCACACATCAATCAATCGATCTTTCATGAATGAGGACTTTATGAAAATTCAACTTTCGAAGGAAAAGACGATTTTACAACACTTTCTTTCGACAAAGATCAATCAACCAAAAACTAACTTTCGACTATAGATTGAAAATGACAAAGTAAATACATAAGAAACATTTATCAATCCTAGTCTAAGTAGGGCCGGCTAAGGAGATGAAAACCTATTTTCTGAGACATGACATCCATTTACAATCAGCAAACAAGAAATCAGAAGAATTTTGGCAAAAAATTCAATCCAGAGGTGGGAATTTGACCTAAGGTTGATCCGCAGGTCAAAGAGGGGCTAACTACGCTACAGAGCACTGTCTCTCACTAAAGCCTATGCTGATTTCAATGATTTCAAGATTGTTCAGCGCAGGTCAAAGAGGGCCTATCTACACTGATCAGCGCCGGTGAAAGAGATTATTAGCTTCACTCTCTTAAAAACAATTATAAATCCAAATATAATAATTAATTAAATTAAATCATGAGAGTTACTTCCTCAAATTAGGGATTTTAGTTAGGAGGAGAGATTCTCTCCAACTAGTTCTCCTAAGTTAGTGTGTAGTTGAGAAATTGTCTCAACCGTATTGTCCAAGATAGAGGTACTATCTTGAGACCAACATCCTCATGTATTTATTTGTACTATTTCTTGGCATTATGATGCATGTGTTGTACTTGATGGAAACCCACTTATAGAAGAACCACTCACTTATATATAACTAGATGAATCTACAGAAGAGATATCAGATGTGACAGAATACATGGGATGTAGGACAACTCAAAGGAATCAGTTCAGATGTAGTGAACAATGACAACTCACTAAGATGACAGTTCTCAGTATGGCAAGTTATCTTTGCCATCAAGTCCAAAGGGGGAGATTGTTGGCATTATGATACAAGTGTTGTCCTTGATGGCAACTCACACATATGACAGATCATAGTGCAGTAGGTCAGTAGCAAAGAATTGATGAACAAACTATAAAGAATGAAAAAAGGCAAGTATATACGCAGGTTCACTATATACCAAGTCATGTACACATGCAGGTTCACTATATACCAAGTCGCGTATATATGGAGGTTCGCTATATACAAAGTAGTGTATACACACAGGTTATACACACAGGTTCACTATATACAAAGGCGTGTATACACATGGGATTGCTAATCAAAAGTCGTGTATGCATATGCATGCACTTTCATGCACGAAAAAGCGCGTACATGTGGGAAAGCTTATTTTTGGTCCATGGTATTTAGTCTGTTATATTTGAACCTATGGTTTTGGACCTTGGTATTGCATCCGAAGTGTTGAACCCAGGTATTGGGTCCCTAGTATTGGTTCTAAATGGTTTTGGACCATGGTATTGAGTAAGGCCTAAGGCTATAAAAGGAGAAGAATATCATTAGGCAAAGGTAATTCAGAAAATCTTGAATATCTAATGATGTATGAGATCCAGTATGCAGGTTATGGGTTATGATACCTTCCTTGATCTAAGGTAAGGAGTAATCTCAGCAGTTGATGGAGAACAAGATCTAAGGATAGATCGGGATCTAATGGCTTGGAATGAATCATCTCTATACGGTTTGATCTTGTTAAGTCTAGATTTGTATACTGACGCATGTAATGTTCTGTAAATATTATGATCTGGGTATAACTCAAGTTTGGAATAACTGCAAATCATGAATGAATATTTACAGATGTATACGCTGGTTGACTATGATAAAAGCGCATACATACGCAGGTTAGATACATCTAAGTAGCATAGACCATATGAGCTATGATGTTTGAAGTTACAGGTGGTTCTAGTTGTTGATGAGTTCTGATGACTATTTACTGGTGTCAGTATTCTGCATATTCAGTTTGGTTGATTGTGTTTAGCTTCAGTGTTGATGGATGAGATCTATAATGGATCAGGATCATAATGACTTATCTTTATGTGATCTGATGGACTAGATCTGGTTGCTAACTTATGTATTATCCTTGTATATGTAATGATATGGGTATGTCTGAAGTCAGGAAGTGCAGCGAAGTTATAAGTAAGTAATTGATGACA
>APFE030701845.1:0-12290 GCA_000404065.3 Pinus taeda
GATTTCCAAGCAAGAATCAGCATCACGAGAGGGATGGTGGTCTGTTCCAAATCTCTCAGACGATCTTCCTTTGCTGAGTCTTTTATCCTGATGCCGGCGCTGAAATGAGTTTTGTTGTCTGTTGACAGGTGATTGCCTCTGTCGAGGATCGGATGTGGCTGATTGTGCATACTACGATTTCTGCGATATGTCCTGCGTCTGAGAAGACCATGCCCCTCGCACACTTGATTGACCAAGCGAAGCTGGGCAGTACTATGATTACTCTAATTCATGGCAGGGATTGAAAACTATCTCTGTTATTGTTCCTTAGCATTCCGGCCAGCCTTCCTACTGCGTTGTTCGCTCGCTTGTCTGCTTCCATGTTTAGCGTGCGGAGTATGTGGTAAAACTTGATGTGCTCTATATGCTGCTGGAGATTACTGTTGGGGGATCGCTGATTGAAGGTCATAAGGCGAATAATGATTGCTGAATCCCCAAAAACTAATTCCCTTTTGATGCCCAGACTCTTTAGTTGAATTAATCCTTGATATAAAGCTAATGCCTCTGCATTGTTGTTTGTTTTTTCTCCCAGGCTCCATTCATAGCTGCATATGTTATCCCCGGACTCATTTAATATTACTCCTCCCGCTCCTGCTTGGCCTGGGTTTGACTTTGAAGCTCCATCGAAGAATAATATTGGGCAGTTGTTGCTCTGAATCCACATCTTGTAATCCTGAGCTGGTAGTCTGATTTCCCACTCCTTGGCTTGTGCTTGCTGCTGTCTGACAGTTCTCTGAATCTCCTGATGTTGTCCTGGCCGATCCAATATGTGACTGATGACTGATCTTTCTTCCACTGAGTAATCTGCTGCTTGGATTTTTCCTTTATACTTGGATACTATTGCCTCTTGAGCCAAGGTGTGGGCTTTGTTGCATGTTGTTTGAACATTGCTCTCTTTGTTTTGAAAGATCTTTTTGTTCCTTGTTAGCCAAATTCTCCAGAGTAAAGTATGAGGAATGGTATCCCAGATTCTTTTAACAATATTACTCCTCTTGTCTTTCCATGGGCAATTATTTTTCCATTCGTATATTGTCTCAGGAATATTATGTTGGGGTTGCCAATTTGTATTGCCCAAGGATGACATTTTGATCCAGCATCTCTTAGCGAAGGGGCAGTCTAGGAACAAGTGTTGAATTGTCTCCTCTGCTGAGCAACAGTTGGGGCATCTGGATGGACCGTTGATCCCTCTCTTTCTTAAGTTTTCTGCTGTGAGTACTTTGCCTTTTAGTAACAGCCAGATGAAGAATTTGATTTTGGGGATGGCCTCTGATTTCCAAATTATTCGCCAATGATTCCAGATGGGGATCTGATATGTGCTATTGCAGATATAGTGATGCCCAGACTTGATGGTGTAGCTTGAACCCGTGGGATCCCATCGAAGTCCGTCTACTGCTCCTTTTTTTATTGGGGCTCTGTTATGAAGATTAGCTTTGAGAGCTTTGAGACTCACTTCTAATGCTGAAGGAATAGCTGGGAATTCCCAATTAGTCCAGGCACCTGTGTCCGCATCCCATTTCGATATTTGGCCTAGCCTATGAATTCCTTTACTATTGAGGTGATGTATGATGGGGATGGCTTCTTCAATAGTGTTTAGAGGTTGAAGTCCCATTATCTTATCAGTGACATAGTTAATGTTGTCCCCTCCTCCAGGGATCTTTGAGGTATTTTGTCTGAGAAAAGGGATTGCTTTCTTGCAAAGGTGCCAAATTTTGGTGGAGTCTCTATTGGGGATGTCATTTTCAAGAAGTCTTTGCCTTGTGCCATTGAGGTATTTGCTTTCTATGACCTGCTTCCACCAAGCTTTTGGCTCATTGATTAGCCTCCAGGACATTTTGATCCCAAATGCCAAATTTAGGATTTTGGGAGCTCTTATTCCCAGACCTCCTCTGTCCTGAGATTGGATTACACTTTTCCAGCTGACCAAATTAAATCTATTTTTTTCTTTTTTCCCTCCTTGCCACAAGAAATTTCGAAGGGCGACTTCCAGTTTATGGTGAAAAATAGCAGGAGCTTGATAAAGGGTAAATCTATATAGAGGTAAGGAGGATATACCTGATTTGAGGAGAATTATCCTGCCTGCTGGATTGAGCCATTGAGTTCCCCATTGCTGGACCTTCCTCTTGACTTTGTCTATTATTTCATTCCAAGTTGCTGCTTTTAATGGTCCCAGACTGACTGGCATCCCAAGGTAGGTGAAGTGGTCCCAATTTGCTCTGTAGGCGACACCAAAGATGCTGGCGATGCTGTGGGCAGTGTGGTTAGAAATGTTCCATCCATAGATGCAGCTTTTGTGGAAGTTGACCGCTCCCCCTGAATACTCCATAAATTGGTCGAGTAGAGTTTTAAAGCGCCTTGCAATGGTTGTGGAAGCTCCTCCAATCAAGAGGGTGTCGTCAGCAAATTGGGAGTGGTTGATGTTCTTGACTCCGTTCCCGAATTTGATGCCAGAAATGAGGCCAACTCTTCTATTATGTTCCTGAGCACTGCTAAAGGATTCAGCCATAAGAATGAATAGATAAGGAGAGAGAGGGCAACCTTGCCTTAGTCCTCTGGAGGATTGGAAGGCTTCACAAGGGCGCCCATTAATCAGTGGCGATATCCAAGGTCCTGATATGCAGGCGGCAATGGTGCTGATAAAGGCAGAATTGAATCCCATTTTCCTCAAGACAGCGAACAAGAAGGAATGTCTTACCCGGTCAAAGGCATTGGCTAAGTCGAGGTTGAGAACAAATCCTTTCTCTTGCCTGGAGGTGCAGGAGTGAATGGCTTCTTGGACCAAAGTAATTGTGTCATGGATTTGCCTATTAGATAGGAAGCCCCCTTGATTTTCAGAGATTAGGGATGGGAGGACGGGCTGGAGTCTAGTAGCTATGATTTTCATGAAAATCTTGTATGAGGAATTACACAGAGATATTGGTCAAAACCTGGAGAAAGATGTGGGTCGATTTTCCTTGGGAATGAGGGCAAGGAAGGTTGAGTTTGTGTAGCCCCCCATTTTCCCTTTTCTTTGTATTCCCCTCAACATTTTTACAAGATCTTTTCTTATCAGCTACCAATGATCCCTGTAAAAGTTGATTGGGAAACCATTTGGTCACGGAGACTTGTCCGGCTGCAGGGTCCAGATTGCTTTCCTGATTTCCTCCTCCGCTATTTCTCGATTTAGACTGTCATTCACCTCTTGAGAAATGCCTTTCGAGAGATGTTGCAACAGCTCAGAGTAGTCGACTTCTTCTTGATTTTCGGTGAGGAGACTTTTGAAATGAAGGGAGGCTGCCCTCTTGATGGATTCTTGATTGTTATGTTGATTGCCTTCGCTGTCAGTAATAGCATTTACGTTGTTCCTTATCTTCCTAGTTGTAGCTTGCTTGTCAAAATAAGCTGTGTTTTTCTCTCCTTCTTTCAACCATAGCTGTCTCGATTTAAACCTCCACTTTGTCTCTTCTTCTCTCTTGATGTGCATGAGTTGCCCCTGTATTTCCCATTCCTTGTTTTTTAGCTAATGGGTAAGCCCTTGATCTTCAATTTGTTTTTGGACTTTCTCCAAGTCTTGCTGTATTTTTTTTTAATCTTTTTTGGCTCTTGATAGCTGACTTTTGCCCATTCTTTGAGAGCTTTTCTTATGTTTCTGATTTTTGTTTCCCATATATGGCTAGGAGATCCTTCTACATGTTGTTTCCAGGTGGTCTCTATGATAGCTTCAGCCTCTGCGTTATTTCTCCACAGCGGATTATATCTAAACAGAATTGGTCCCAGTTGAATGTGGGAATCCATCGTAAGGAGGATGGGAAAGTGGTCTGAGGCCGTGGCGCTGAGAATTTTGGTGTGGCCCGCAGCAAAGGAGGAAAGGAGGGAGATGTTAACCAGAACTCTATCCAATCGTTCCATGATATTGCCTGGTCCCAACCTTCTATTATTCCAAGTGTATTTTCGTTTTTTTGGAATAATATCAACCAATTAGTGTTCAGACATTATTCCTTCCAGCTGACTTCTGAAGGGGTCGTGAATGAAATTGCCCCCTCTTTTCTCATTCGCGTGGAGGACTAAGTTAAAATCTCCAGCTAGTATGATATTTGGGTTCTGCTCATTGTCTATATTTTCTTTCAGGTCCTTCCAGCACTGCTCCTTTTCTCTGTAATGGTTGGGGATGTAGACATTGTAAATGATGAGATCACAGTTCTCCTCTTTGCTACTCAAATTGGTCCTCAACCAGTTGTGGTTGAGAATGGTTGACTTGCAATCCCAGTATTGGTTATTCCACATGGTATTAATTCCTCCAGATGCTCCTCTGGAATTGTTGCTGGCCCCTGAGAAGTTTTTTTGGGTATCTACAATCTTCTGCATTTCATTTTGATTTTGTTTGGTTTCTTGGATCAACAAGATTTCGGGTCTTTCGTTTTGGAGAAGATCTCTTAAGGCATTTGTTTTGGAGGGGTGCCCCATGCCCCTGCTGTTCCAAGATAGGAGCTTCATCATGGTGCATTCGAGCGAGGAGGTGCTCGCCTCTCTTGGTCTTTCCCTGCTATTTCTTTTTCTTAGTGTCCTGTCATGAAGGATTCCATAGGGGTTTGGATTCCAAGGGCAATGTCCTTTTGAGTGCTTTCTTCTCGATGTTGTTTGGCTGACTTCCTCACTGGTCCGAGCTTCTTGTGTAGATCACTTGAAGTGCCAATTTCTTTTGAAGAACTTCTAGTGGTTCTAGGAGGGGGAGGATCGGAGGAGGGCTGGGAGAGGATCAAAGTGATCAAGGGAGGGTCAGACAAATCAAAGGAGGGCTGGTCAGATTGGGGTTCATCAGAGGCTAGAATAAGGAAAGGGTTGGAGGATGAGGGGAAGGGAGGATCTTAGGATGGGCCCGAGGGTTTGGGAGGAGGAGAATTGGGGCGGTGGGAGGAAGGGCCCGGCTGATCAGAGGTTGATTCAGGTTTGGATGGAGGTGCTACTTTCTTTTTTTTCACAGTTTCCCAGTGTCCTCCTTGATCTTCAGTTTCCAAGTTAGTTACTTTAGTGCATCTATTAGCAAAGTGGTCGTATTCATGACATACCTTGCATTTGAAGGGTATTTTCTCGTAATCTAGCTGTTGTATGTAGCTCCATTCGTCCACCTTCAGCTTGATGGCTTCCGGCAGTCCTTTCCCGAGGTCCACTTCTACGCAGATCCTTGCACAGGCTTGCATGTTGTACTTGGGCTCACTTCTGTCGGTATATTTTCCTATCGCGTTCCCGATTGCTTTGACCGATTCATCTCCCCAACAATGCAAGGGCAGATGAGGTAGACGGACCCATACTAGAACAGCATTGGGGATGTCTAGTTCTGGATCGAAATCAGGGGTCCACTTGTTTAAATATAGCCCACGGGAGTCCATGAAATAGGGCCCATTCCTGAATATCAGGTCCTTATCTGCTTTGGTTTCAAAATGAAAGGTATAGTAACCTTTGCCACAGAAACGGATTGAGATCTTTCCTTGGATTTTATCAGACCAATTCCTTTCCACCCATCTTTGGACTGTTCTTGGCGAGGGACATAAGCCTGTAAACTGTCCTATGAGTCCTTTTTCTGCTAGTGATAGAGTTTCCATTCGAGGAAGAGATGGAGGCAGCTGAACTTCTTGGAGAATATCCAGTTTCTTAACAAATTTTGAAGTTGCAGGTTTGGGTCGGGAAGGGGGAAGGGACTTTACCAATTCTAAGAAGGCTTTCTCAGCATCCCCTTGGGATGGATCTGGATGGGCCATGGCTGCAGCCAAGGCCCGGATTGCAGGCCTCGCGGCCGAGGCCGAGGCGGCGGCGCAGCAGCACGCTGATCTCCTAGGTCTTGCTCACGCGTTCCAACTCCCCGCGATTAGAAAACTTCAATATCTTGCATGTTTTGTTGTTCAATCAATTGAACAACACCAATTTATTTTTTGTGTGTTTTGATGTGCAATCGATTGAACAACACCAATTTCTTTTTGTGTGTTTTGATGTTCAATCGATTGAACGATTGTTGTTCAACAATTGAACAACATTGATTTTTTGTATATCATGTTGTTCAATCGATTGAACGATTGTTGTTCAATCGATTGAACGATTGTTGTTCAATCAATTGAACAGCATCGATTTTTTGTGTATCCTGTTGTTCAATCAATTGAACATCACCGATTCCTTTTTGTATGTTTATTGTTCAATCAATTGAACAGTTGTTATTCAATGAACTGAACACTCGATGTTCATTAGAACGAATAGCTATAATTTATTTTTGTTGTTCCATCGTTGATCATTATTTTTTTTCCATTTTCTTTATCTTCCATGTTTTGAGTGAAAATAATTTGATTGGATTTCGAATTTGTACCTGAGATAAAGAAAAATCGTAATATTAATACCATTATGACTTATGAAACCTTTTGATGGTCATGTTTATTCTGAAGCTGACATGGTGCACCTATATAATGACTGGTCGAATATCTTCTATTTGGACACGTCATAAAATGATTTATTATCTTAATACCATGTCGGTTTATCTTTCACACTTTCAAATGGATAAATCCCTTTGATATGATGATATAGAGATAAAAGCATAACTTTCATTGGCATTTTTTTTACTTCTTACGCCATCCCTGACTCTTAAGGAGTAAATGAGCCTCTCTCCCTTTACAATAAAAGCATGAAAATATGAAAATGCAATAAACATTGCCTTCAAGAGGATAGGGGGTTTGAGTACGAGCCAACCTACCATGATCATAAGGATGTAACAGGTGACATTCCATTATGGCCACTACACCAAGGTAATGACCTTCTTGATAGTTAAAATCATCAGAAGGACAGGAGGTCTCATCACGAGCCAGCCTAATCACTTTGTTATATACTAGTGAATGGCACTATGATTATCTGGTTACCAGGCCAGCATAGTGGTCTCTTTATAGCAAGAAAATGAGAATCATCTAAATACTAAAAGGAGGACTCCGACTCATTTTTGGGGTTAAAAAGCAACCCTGTCGAGGCTATGAGTGCTTGTTGGCAGTAGTGGCCCTGCTTGTGGTATTGAAGTACTATGTTAGATTACCAAATACTCTTTATCCTATCATGCCCTACGAATTCATTTCTAAAAGAGAATTTCCCATTTGAACATAGTTTCTAATTCAATTAGCCAACATGCATGGTAAACTAAATCTTTATATGCATTATATCATTATTGTCCAATCACTTTACTGACAGTCATTAAAATTTATCATCGGCCATGCGTTTGTCACATTTCCACCTAAGTAAATATCTATTTACATCATGATCTAAATCTCTGTTTTATTCTTTTTTGAGCATTTCAAATATTTTGACATGTACTGTTATGATTTCCTTTGTCGTATTTTACGCCACTTTTATTGATTGTTCGCCTGCATTTATGACTTCTCGGCACCTCCTCCCTTTTCCCATGCTTAGTGGTCGTGGCTGTCGTTTTCTGATTGGACGGGGGATGGTTTGCATTATGAATAGCATGTGCAATGATTTATGGATAGCATGTGTTATGATTATTAAACTGATTTCTGGTTAAAGGATTGCATTATGAATGCGCGTGTGTAATAATTATTGAATTATCGAATGTGCTAATGAGACAAATAACATAATTGACTTTGATATTAACTCTCAAAACAATGTCACTACTCTATCAATAGCTTTAACATTCTATGGTGTTGTTCCAAACTGTGAAAGTGTGATAGGAGTGCATACAAAATTGCAAGTGAACTAGCTACTGAGAAACAATAGCCATGGGAGGAAAATCCATTGGAAGTGAACACATGGTACTCAGGGTACTAGACCAAGCTCGTGTGATTATTGAGCGTGTCAGCTAGCTATAATACTTAACCAAATTATAGGGATTTCATGAGGAAATGACACTTGAATTTCTGCAAAATTTACATAATGGTCGCACCACGGTGAAAGGCAAGAAAATAACGATCTCTGAAGCAGTCATAGCTGAAGTCTCTGGACTTCCAGCAGAAGGAACAAGATGGATGAACAAACATGTTCTTTTGCAGGACGCAGTCACCATATTCCAAGACCTAGAGGAGCATTGATGCAAAAAGGAAGAGGGGGTTCACCTACAGCGTTAAGACAACCATGGCAAGAATTGGCACCCATTAGGTATATCATGTGCAATGGATGTCAGGACATGGTAAAACATTGACAACTTAAACTGTTAGCTATTTTGAAGCTGAAAATAATAGTTAATTTGCCATTCTATTTAAATTCTTTATTACATGACGTTGCTCATCAGGTCAGAAAGGCGAAGGACGCACATCTTGTCATCAGCCATCATGAGCTGATCAAATTAATCATCATTCATGGACTGACCCAGCAGCAGCTAACTTGGGATAACATTGTAAATCCTACTTTGACCCCACCTGTAGAAAACCCAGAGACTGAACAGCAAGGGGCAAGAGTGACAGGTCTGAAAAGGACACAGAAAAGAAAGAATCATTCTTTGACCTCGAGCCCAATAAAGCAAAGACGCTCTGTGAGGATAAAATTGCAACGGCACACCCCAGTTCAAATAGAAGAGGCAAGGCCATCTCACATGCCCCCTCCAATTCTACAAGATGATTCTTTGCAAGACTATGAGAAAGAGGTTTCTCGACTACTAGAGAATATGGGGACATTCGGTAAAAGAAGGGAGTTATCTAGAAATTAAAGGGAAAAATTATGCCCCTACTGACAGTTCTAGACATGCTAGAACCTTGCCATTTACTGATAATTTGGAGGGATGAAGGGAGCCAGTTCCTTCTATGGAGAAGTCCCTTGAAATAGAATTTCATGTAGAGGAAACCCTCAGGGAGGGAAATCAAATAGAAGCTATTGTTCCACTAGAATCCCCAGCAAAGGAAAACCCTACAGAAGAAACCCTAAAGGGTGAAAATCAACCAGGGGGCACTATTTTTATGAAGTCCCCAGAGGATGAGGCCCATATAGAAGAAGACCCTGAAAATGATAATTACTCAGGAGACACCATTCCATCAGAGTCTCCTGAGAGGGAAGATCATGAATAAAGAGACCTGGAAGGTGAGAATCCATCGTGAGAAACGCTTCCATTAGAACCCCATCCTGATATTGACACAATTCCACCTAAACCTAAAGTAAATACAGTTGTGCCACCATCCATCAAAGACCTCACGACAAAGAAAAAATATAAGGATAGATTGAGGAAGTTGCTCAAAAAGTACAGGAAGCAGAAGAAAATAGTCAAGCAGCTGAGAGAGTGGTTGAAGGAAGCAGTTAGGGTCTGAAAATTGAAAACAAAATTAGGGATCGTAGGGACCCAAACAGAACACTTATCTTGGGAATATTTTGAAAACCAGACTGAGACCCCTTTCGTTTGTTCAAAAGGAACCCAAATAGAGCAATGCGTTTTAAAAAGTAGTGAAATTCAAACATTATATCCTTGTGTTTGCCCAAGGGAAACCCAAACAGACTTCCCCAATACTGATGATGTTGTCCAAACCAATTTTGCAGAGAATATTCAGGAAGACTACCATATGCCCCAAGGAACAGCCGAAGTTGTTCAAACTAATACTTAGAAAACACCCAAGCTGATTGTTGTATGACCTGAGAAGAGGCTGAGGCTACTATTCAAACTAACTCAATGGTAACACAAGATGATGAATTCCAGACATAGGAAACGCCTGACTACATTCCTCTGGTAAGGGAAGCAGTCATTATAAAATTGCAAAATGAACTAGCCAAGACTCAGCGAGAGTTGGGTCAACATAAATAAGAAGTAATGCCGCTCCAAGTACACTAGGATTTGTGAAAGAAATTTGAGGCACTTACTATCACGTTGGATGAGACTTTCCCTAATTACAAATATGAATAGAAAAAAAGTCGAAAAAGCATAGGCCAAGCTGCAGAAGGCTAAGGAGAAAATGCAGATTGTTTGCTCTCTCTACTCATATGCCTTGTCGTGTCGAGCACCTGCCACCAACTATGCATTATTCTTGCTAGAGAGATACCTTTTACTGAAGGTTAAAGTCGTTAAGGCTGGTAAGTCAGCGGAAATTAAGACCACTCCAGACTCTGTCAAATCTTTCAAAGAATAGAATGAACAGGTACAACTCCTTTTATGGAATTGTACATGCATAATTTTTCCTTAAAGGATGACTTAGATAGTAATCTTGGCCCTTTCATAGGGGATATCCAATTTCAAGCTTTTATTTCCTTTGCCACTAATCATATTAAATGGGCTAAAGCTCATAATACTTTTCAAAAGAAGGAATATGGTATAGACTTATGGGTTACAGAAGAACCCACAAAACCACTACATCTCTCTATCCAACATAAACAGTTCATGAAATGAACAGGTGTTGTGGGTCAATTAGGACCACTCCATACAAACATCATATAAGCAAGGAATGAATACTTCCAGGAAATAAAGAAGAACCTTTGTCTACAGCAAGACAAATATGGGAAGCCTCTAATAAAAATGTCAAGAACAAGAAGCCATTTGGGTTTAGAAATTTCAAAGTTGCCTCCACTCGCCTACACAAATACAGCAATATGGTCCTAAGCATGGGCCTTAACTCGATAGGGTGTCGATACAGAAGTCTGATTATCTGGTATCCTCCTGATGGGTATTACAATGATTATAACTTGCCAGATCACCGAGTGAACTAGGCTTTTGCAGTGCTCAAACAAAAAAACAGTTTTAGGCTGTATAAGGAGGAAGTATATCGTACTTATTCCTTGACTCAACTACACCTCAACCATCTTATTGCATGGGGACATGCAAAAAGGTAATCGGGGAAGTATGTTGGGCCGAGGAAAATGTATGTTTTCTCCTCGTAATAGCTTAATTAAGCATTTGTCTTCATGTTTTTATCTTTGTTTTAGGAATAAATATAGAAGAAACAATAAAAGAAGATGAGTAAAATCAATTATTAACAAATTGGATAAATCTGGGCATGAAAAACTAACTTTCACTATCTTTATATGCAGGGACAAAAATTGGACGATTGTTGTTCAAATGACAGAACAACAGCAGCCAGGAAAGGAAAAAGGTAGTGTCTTCAGTATGGAGGACAGTGGAAGACCAGGAGGACCAATGTTATTTTGTGACAAAATCAAAACTAGGGCTGTGAAATCCTCAAGATCCCCTGATCCTAAGGATTCGCTTCTATCCATTTAGTTTTCCAAAAGTTATATAAAGCCATCAGGTGAATTGAACAGCTAGTTAGGAATTTTAAGATTGTAACTATTCTTTTTGGACATACAATACTGTTATTGTGATGTTGTAACTCTGTTATTAATTTTAATGAAGAAGATTGTGTTTCATCTATAATCTTATTATGAATATCTTTCAACGGGGACTTCTGGACAGTTTGGGCCTAGTCAATAGGAGATGTACTGCTTTAATTGTGTTATAGTTATTTCTGTTCATTCTTATAATTGTTTATTGCTGCTAATTTGTGAAGTTAGCACTATTTCGATTGTTGTGAGGATTGATGATTCTGGTTTGCGTTTGTTGTTCAGACGAGATTCTAGATCTAGCTGTGTGTTACATCTGCTTGATAATATTTATCGAATTGGTTATGTTAATTTAAGCATTTCATTGATGTTCATTCTAAAGTAATATTATCATAGATCTCAAGATTATAGTTTATTGTTTTCCATGAGATGTTTACATAGTTACTTGTTGTTCAATTATTGTAGCTTTACTTCATGTTAAATGAATTAGTGTCAATACCAGTTACATTTCTGAGAGTGATTCTTTCTACTTGCATTCTGATTCAGTTTCTTGTAGAATAAATTAAGTAGATTTGAGAATGCTCTAAAGGTTTCTTTCAAAATTGTTTGGATTGAACTTAGAGAAATATATATTAGTGATTGCAATGATTCCAAATCAGTTAATTATGAATTGTCCTCTGAATTCACTATGTATACAATGTTAACGCTCTTTAAATAAACAAACTTACCCTGGGTTGATGATTAATGTAGGTACTAAGATTGATTTTAATAGACATCTTAGTGCACCAACAGCCTCAACACAAGGCTCCTCTGCATAACAACAGTGGATGGACAAGGTCATGGAGGAGTATAGGGACATCTTCACCTCACCCACAAGGGTATCCCTACACTATCAAATCAAGCACTCCATCAATCTAACCTCGAGCGTGTCATCACTGTTAGGATATTCCGACACATAGGAAATAGTTAAGTTCAACTTGGTCTAGTATAGAGTTAGGTATAGAGTTAGGTAAAGTGTGTTTCTTTATCGTTGTACATTTTGTAAC
>APFE030701856.1:0-11110 GCA_000404065.3 Pinus taeda
TATTAATACTTGTAGATTGAATGAAACATAAATTATTTCTCTAAGTTATTGTTGCATTCTGAATATTCTAAACAAATAAATTCACAATAATTAAAACATATAATCCAACAAATGTAAAAGTGACTTATAACTTCATGGAACATCATATGAAAGATAAATTTTTATTTCAAGATACCATGCAAACATCAATTATATAAATTGTCTTAGACAATTCTTCAGAATCACTCATATTTCCTTGCACACCACCAAAAGTCACATCTTCAGATGAATGATTGGATGTAGGTAAATATGTTCCATATTCTTCTCTTTCATCAATTAGTGCCCCATTTGAGTGAGCATGCATTCCCACCATTTAAAGTTTCGATAATATTCTAAATCTATGACTGGGTTCAGTAGACTCCCATCTCAACATTGTTTCTTTTGGTAGCAACCTCTTCAGAATCTTATCCTGAAGTGAAAAGTTCCTCTCTTTGTTAATTTGAAGTCATAAACAAGTATGCCAACATCCTCCAATTTTAAGAGGTTTGTGTTGTGACAATTATATTTCTACCCTTTCTCTTTCTCTTTTCGCCAAATTTTTTTATCAACTACCATCTCTGGCTTGTACACAGCATTGAATGGTTGTGTATTTGTGGCATACCAACGTACTTCAACACCTGCAACATCTTCATTTTCTGTAATGACCTTTATAATATTGGTAACCCAGAATGGATAGCCATGTGCATCTCCATTTGCTAACACTGCGCTCATTTAACCCTCCTTCCTTTACTAAAACCCTGTAAAGATCTTCCATGGCTTCACATTATGCACAAGATATTACGGAACCAATATATCTTTCTCTTTCCTCTACCTGTCAAGAATTAATAATACCTTGAGGTTGTTGTTCTTCAACAATGTTTCTTTCCTCATGTTCATTTGACACATTTTGTGACCAAATAAATGGAGCCTTGAAAAGTATATCTTCATTTGCTAATCTTGAAATGATATCGCTCTAATTATTGAAAAACTACTACCACCAAACTGAATCAATAACATCAAAGTACTCATATGTATATCTAATACATTTTTTAATTACTTCCAAGTAATCATAATAATTTATATCTCTCTTCTTCCTTCATGCATTATGAACTTCAGCAACTGCTTGTACTAAAAATATATTTGATGTAAATATTGGATGATCTAGAAAGAACTTCAAAAAAGCCAAACATGATGATGACACCCATTCTACATTAGTTGAATACTTATTTCCCCATATTAGTGTTTTCCCATCAATTTTTTTGATATGAAATAGATTTTCGCAGGTAATGTCATTAAGTTGTTCAATGCATTTCTCCTCACCATGTGATCCCAGAATAAACCTTCGCAAGTCAGCTATTTCTTCCAACACATGAAAAATAGGCTTTGGCATGTATGATTTCTTAATACATTCAATTAATAATGGCAAACTCCCAACATCCTTCCTCCTCAGTGTGATTGAAAAATGACTGAACATCTGATCAAAATGGTCATGAGGATGCCCAACAAGAAGGAAACCAACATTTACCTTCTAATAAAATTCTCAATTCAACAATCATGTTTAGATATCCAAAAACAATTTGTTTTTTGTTTTCACGACAAAGATACAAAACTTTAGGAATATTACCAGACCAATGAGGAAACACATCATGAGTTATGGTTATTGTTAGATTTGCATAATTATGTATATTTGGAGCTGTGAGGTAAACCCTTGGCAACATTTTCCCCTTAAATACCATACAATCGGCCAAGTGAAACTAAATAAAATTTTCCTCGTGTAAATTTTTGGGTGTGAGAACAAAATGTGGTAGAAGTGTTTTCTTTTGGCCCATACCATCAACTACCAAACCCAAATATTTAGTTGGATTATCATAACACTTCTTTTGATTCTTGTACAACCTTTTCCTTGCCCTTTTTGTTGTTCGCAATTCTCTTGAAATTATTTGACTATGGAATGTACACATAACATATAATAAAGCTATTAATAAATACGTTTTCATAGTTCACGACTACAAAATTTTAAAAAATAATGTTATGAATTCCTACCTCTTTCACCCCCTTGAAATTTATCCATTTTTTATTTAAGAGAAGCACATGTACTCCAAAACCCCATCCTTGCCTTCTTAGGAATATAGACATTTTTGAATTGTATCTTCCATATCTTCACAAATTATTGATATGCAATAAAACAACCATTTCCTTCAACACCTTCTGCATATTCTTTGTATAAGTTATAGAATTCTTGTCTTGAGAAATTATCTGGAATATGTATTATGTCTGTATTTGTCTTATACTCCCCATGCTTTGAAAAGAAGTATTTGATCCATGACATTGTAGTATTTGACAATGGCCCAAATTGTCATTTATGATGTAATTCTAAATAAAATGTGGGATATTTTTCAAAATTTTCTTGAATTCCTAACAAACAAAAATTACTAATTGAATGAAACATTTTGAAAGCCTTTCTACAGATAAATAAAGAGCCAACATGATAATCATAACCTCACAATGCATATTACATGCACCCCACTAAATAAGAATTTTGCATGTTTTTATTCATTAACAAATATATCTTCCTTTTCTCCAATGCAAACTTGAAATCCATATGTTTCAAACAATCCTTTTGACAATATTCACTTGAAATGAGATCACTAATAGAACTTCTTCTCGTGAGATATACTTCTCTACCCCTTTTATAACTAGAACATCTTGGATTGATACGAAAATGTCTACTCCTACTCCTGAATACAATATTTCCTAGTAACGTCTCCATTTCGTCATCATATGTATAAGAATTTATTGGAATAAAGACTTGATGAGAGGGGGCTGGGTGAATCACTAATTTAAGAAAATCTTAATTTTATTTTTCTTACTATGCATATAGTCTCTTCTTATGTTCTTTCACTTGTGAGAGCATTCATTCATGAAACAGTGAATCAACAAGATTTCAGACGTACATATTCAAGTAACAATCTCATGAGGAACACACATTTGATGTGGTGTTTTCACGTGGAAACCCAGAGGGAAAAAGCCACCAATTTGTTGTTTTTTTTATGATTATGATGTAAATTAAGCATCCACTTAATTACATATGTATGTTTGTGAACACCCACTCACAGGAGGCACATACCCACTCACAGGAGGCACCAACTTTCCCAGAGGCACCAACCTACCCTTGCCACTATATTTCTATTTCATACAATTTTCAAACTAATAAAATGAGCATACAATTTTACAAGTAAAATACCACTAAATGGTTATCTTTAGATTCAACTTCTACACTATGGTTTCTTTGTTCACTTATAGTAGGTCTCCTCTTCCTTCTCACAACAACACTTCCTCTGCACTCTTCCTTCACTACCAAGAGCTCTTCACTAATTGCATGCTAGTACTACCCTCATCATGCTTCACGTTGCCCGCTTGCTACTTCTGCTACACTCTCAGGCCAATTCAACTCAGGTGCTTCACTTTACTTTCACAACAAACTCAATACATTCACACATCTACTCAACTCCCCCAACATCTCAATGGAATTTCAGCATTTTGTTCCTCTACTACATTGAGCTCAATGTAGCCTCTGTTGCCATCAACACTGCCCAGGAATGTACCCCTAGCATGGCCCTCCATTCTTCTACTACTTTATGCTTTACCAGTTTTGTCGCAACATTAATTCATTAGCATGTGCTTTTATCACTTCTTTGTCTCACTATGTGACTCTCCATTTTGTGAATTTAATTTTAGTCCCCTTGTACATTTAACAAAAACTCCCCATGCTTATTCATGTCTCACATAGATTAGTTGTACCTCTGCATGGAATCTTTGTTATTCATTTACATCTACGAAGCGTGCACAAGAGGTTTTCAGCCACCAACATTAATACTTTGCATTGAAAAGTACAATTGTTGTTCCATACACCTTTAATGGCTCATCATACCATTATATTGATTTTCTTCCATCATAGTGTTGTATAGTGGTGCAACACTATGAAACTATCAATTGTCAACCTATGATTATTCCTATCCCCTTTTGTAGTAGCTTCGTGCTATAATTCCATCATAGGACCAGGGGCCATGACCTGAGGCTTAGTCTTGATGCGTTAAGCCCTTTAATGTTGTGTCAGGTCCTTTTCTCCTTTGTATTATGCTTTATAGAATTTTTTCAATCGTAATTATTTATCGAAACTTTTCCATAAAGACACGTAAGAAAACATCAACCTTTTTCATTTCTAACCAAGCGCCAACAACCACAAGCCTCCAATCATCGGCCTCTAATATGATGTCACACTACCATGTGGCACTTTTTGAGTGGTGACACATGTCACTTAGATATGGCCCATTATGTCACCCAATATGGTTGGATGTTCCAGCCATGCGTCTTCATCAGATTTCACCTGAAGTTGCCACGTGTCTGCCAGAGGAGAGAGAAAGGGACCCCATCAACCTTTCTTTCAACAAATTCCTTTGTTAATTTTATTTTGGACTTCCCAACAACTTTCATCACAATTGATGTTTTATTGGAATCGCAACATTTAAATGGTACACCCTTGGGAAGATCCAATTTGTGATTGCCAATTAGCCTACAACCATGTGTCGATCACCTCTGATCGCTGATATCAAAGTTTGCCCAACCTCTGATTGCCAATTACGATCGCTGATACACCGATGTCCTCAAGTACAAACCTCCGATTGTAATCGTCGATATGGCTTGATCACTGACCTCCAATTGTGATTTCCAATATGGTAGTCTACCTGACCCCCAATCATCGATATTCTTGCCTTCTCAAGGTCTCAACATCCTGAACTTCAGCAAGTTATAATTTTCGAACCAGGAGTCCATTTTTGGACTTCCTAATATCAATGGAAATATTATTCAAAGCACTTTCCAATGGGGAGGAATTGATATAGGGTTTGAGTCCCTCTACTACAAGTAAAGTGACTTCAAAACTTTTGTACCTATATTCCAAACACCCAATCATACTGCTGACCCTTGTTTGACATCAATGCCAATACTTACACAACCACCTATACACAACTAGCCATTAAATTTCCATCAATCTCCTCCTTTGGCACTGATGGAAACACCATAAGCTCCCCCTCACACTTGGCATAGTCTTCTCTGATGTCAATCTTCTCCCCCTTTGACATCAGTGGCAAAGAATACTTCACAAGCACTCCCCCTGAACCATTGCAATCTACTCTCCCATGAATTCCACCTGCTAAGTAGCTACCACACCTATCAAAATGAAGTTATTTAGAGGGAGGAGTCATAAATCCTATGTGCTGCTTGAGATACTCAAATGGTTCCCTTGCCAGTGGCTTGGTAAAGAGATCTGCTAGTTTCTCTTTAGTGGGTACATAAACAAGTTTGGCAGTGTTGGCTACAACTTGTTCCCTTGAGAAATGATACTTGATAGGAATATGATTGGTCTTTGAAAGAATGAATGGATTTTTCAAGATATTGATTGCACTTGTGTTGTCACAAATTATTAGAATGGGGTTAGACAGATATACTTGTATATCCTTCAAGGTTTTCTTCATCTATAGAATCTACGTAGAGCAGGTAGCAACACCAATATGCTCTGCTTTAGCAGTTGATAGAGAGACAAAGCCCTATTTCTTGTTGACCCGTGACACCAAGTATTCACCTAGAAAGAAGGTTGCACTAGAAGTACTCTTTCTATCATCGAGGCTTCCAGCCTAGTCTGCATCTGTGTATGCCTTCAAATTGAAATTTTCACTCTTAGCATACCATAGTCCATACTCTATTGTACCTTGAAGATATCTGAAGATCCTCTTGACAACAATAACATGGAGTTCTCGTAGAAAAGCCTGAAATATGGCGACAATCCCTATTGTTTGCATGATGTTTGGCCTTGAAGCTATCAGATACAATAATCTTCCTATCATTGACCTATATTCAATCTGATTTACTATTAGTGTTCCATCTTAGTTGAACAATTTGCAGCCTGTAGTTATAGGTGTGCTGACAGGTTTTGAAACTTCCATTCCAAATTTCTTCAGAGTTTCCTTTAGATATTTGGTTTGGGATATAAACACTCCTTGTGGAGACCGAGTAATATGCAAACCCAAAAAGAAGGACAGTTCTCCAATCATGGAAATTTCAAACTTTGTTTGCATACAATTTGCAAATCAATGTGCCAATTGTTCCACATCGCTACCAAATATCATGTCATCCACATACACAACTACTATCAGTAGATGATCACCTTCATATTTTACATAAAGATTGTTTTCAATTGAGCCTTTATTAAACTCATGTTGTTGAAGATACTTATACATATTTTCATACCAAGCTTTGGGGTCTTGTTTCAAATCATAAAGGGAATTCTTCAGTTTGCATATAAGCCCTTCATCAGAGGGGAGCATAAATCCTTCAGGATGCTCAATGTAAACCTCCTCTTCTAAATATCCATTGAGAAACACAAACTTCAAATCCATCTGATATACCTTCATATTCTTATGGACAACAAGAGAAAGAAATATTCTTATAGCTTCTAGTTGAGCTATTGGTGCAAAGTTTTCTTTGAAATCTACACCTTCTATTTGGGCATACCTTTTGCAAACCAATCAATATTTTTTCCATATCATTTGACCTTGTTCATTCATTTTTTTCTTGAGAACCCACCTAGTTCCAATCACATTTTTCTCTCGCGGCTTTGGAACAAGCTCCCATGTGTCATTTTGTTCAATCTGGTCTGATTCTTCATTCATGGCTTTCACCCAGAACTTATCTTCACTTTCTTAGCATAGGTTATTGGGTTCTATCTATGATAGTAGAGTCAAATTTGCATGACTTGTACTGCCCATGAGTTTCCTTCTAGTCTAGTCACCCATTCTTTTATTTCCAAGAGTAAGACTCTCAGGATGTTCCATATGTACATACTTGGAGGGTGTCTTTGGCCTTGAAGGCATGCCTTCTTCTTCATCTTCATTGTCTAAATTTGTTTCATTCAGATTGGCAGACCTCAAATCTGAGCTTTCTTCATCATCTGAATCCATTTTTTTTCTACAGGATTTAGGTTGTCATCCCACTCCTGTTGGCATTATGATACATAGGTTGTACTTGATGGCAACCCACTCATCTCAGATGATAAATTATAGTGCAGCAATGTTCATGCACTTTCATGCAGAGAAAAGTTCCTTTCATGCAGAGAAAAGTTCCTTTCACGCAAAGAAAATTTCACGCACTTTCATGTAGAGAAAAGTTCTTTTCATGAAGAGAAACGTTCACGCACTTTAATGCAGAGAAAAGTTCCTTTCATGCAGAGAAAAGTTCACGCACTTTCATGGTTGGTTCATGGTATTAGTCCGACAGTTTTTGATCCTATGGTTTTGGTCCATGGTATTGCATCCAAAAGTGGTGATCCCAAGTATTGGGTCCATGGTATTGAATTGTTATGGTTTTTGGTCTGTGGTATTGTGAAAGGACTAAGGCTATAAAAGAGGAAGGAGATCATTTGGCAAGGCATCTTTTGAATTATTGAATATCTAATAAAGTGCTAGATCTGGAATACAGTGATTGGGTTATGGTGCAGATCTGGATCTGAATAAAGAAGGAACCTGAGCGCAGAAGGATAAGTTCTATTGATGGGTCAAAATCTTAAGGCTGGAATAGTGGTATCTCTATATGATTTTTATCTGTGATATGTGGCACACGCTTGATCTATAAATATGATAATCTGGGTTAACTAATATCTGAATGTTTGAAAGAATGAATTTATAGATCTGTACATAGGTTTCTGTTGGTGAAGTTGCAGACTTTACTTGAAATATGTTTTAGCTGTTTTTATCTATTACTGCGGTGTTCAAGGTTCTGATTTGATATCTGGTTGTTGTGTGCTGAGAAAGTATTAATTCAGTTTATGCACAAGGAAGTTGGTTGATTGCAGATCTATTTGATACTTGATGGATAGGGATCTTAAGGATTGGAATGTTTATCATTATCTTGTTTAATAGACTAGATCTGAATTATTGACGTATGTTTTATGAATGGTATGATCTGGGTATGTCTGATGTATGGAACGGCTGCAAAGTTATAAGGAACTATTTGCAGATCTGTATGCGGGTTAGATTTGGTGAAAGCATTGATTCAATATTGGGTAATTCAGAGATTGATGATGCTAGTATTGATTGATTATGAGCTTCAATGATATTAATGGGCCCAATATGAAAATTGGATGAAACGTGGCCTTTTAGATTATGATGTTGTGCTTCAGTGTATCTAGTCTAAAAATTGATGAAACGTGGTACCTGGAGGAAGGAAGAGAAGGTTGTAGCCTTCGGTAGGTCGGCACCTACGTACTAGTACATCAGTTAGTACAAGAGCTAAGGGGGTGGTATCTCCCTTCTAGTAACAACTGGAAAACAAGTAAAGGTTGGAGCATTTCAGCAGGTAGCAGCCTACGCAAAGGGGGTTGTAGCTCCCTTCCAGGAGAGTCTGGAGAACGAGAGAAGGTTGTAGCCTTCTGCAGGTAGAAGCCTATGTACTGGTATAAGTCTGCACCAGTACATAACTATTGTAAAAGGTATTTCTTATTGAAGAAGATTGAGACGACTTGCAGCAGGTGGTTTTCACCCACATCGGGTTTCCACCTTACATCACGGTGTTCATGTGTGCTTCTTGTGTGTGATGATCTGTTCTATTTTACTGCTCATATGGTTAATAATGTTTTGATGCACTCGTTAGAGATAAACTAACTGAATCATATGTTTACTGGATATATACTTGTTGCATCACATATGAATCTTAATATGGAAAGAGAAAATTTATATTGATCTGATAATATTGATTCACCCCCCTCCCCCTCTCAGTAATATTTCCATCAATTGGTATCAAACCAGGTCCTTTGGTAGAAGCTTGATCACTTGAAGGAGATCCGTGGAACAATGGGAAAGAGGCTTAAGAAGAAAGCACCTAAGAAGAAGAAGACATCTCAGAAGAACTATGACAGTGGGAGTATCGATTGGGGAATATGTGGAAGAAGAACTTCAGATTCAGAATCACTTCAGAATGAAGATGAACAAGAATCAAAACTATCAGGTATGAATTTGTTATCCTTTGGAGATATCTATCCATCTAAAGATTATGAAAGTGATGGTGAAATAACTGAATTTTCTCTTATGGGTGAGCAAGAAAGATATCAAATAGAGGCAGAATTCAAAAGACTTATAGACAAAATTAGAGATCAACAAGATCTATTAAACAAAAGGGAATGTGCCTTCAAAGAAGAAGCCGCCAAACTAAAAGCTCAACTAGAGGAAGGAAACAAGGTAAGGAAGTTATTCAAGGACAAGGAAAATCAATGCCAAAAGTTGCAAGATGAAGTGACATCTTTAAGAAGTGAAGCCAATGAAAGGAGCACAACAATCAAGAAACTCAGAGATAGATCCAGTTACTATGAAAGGCTCGAAGCTACGATCCTCTCGCTAAAGGAAGATCTTGAAGAATCAAATAAGCAGAATAAAGAACTACTCCAAGCTCTTGAAAAACAAGAAAATGAAGTTCTTGAACTAAGACATCAGTTGGAAGAAGAAAGAAAGGTTGAAGAAAACATCAAGAAGCAGCATCGTGAAAGGGAAGAGCAACTTCAGGTTGAGGTAAATATTCTAAATGATAAATTAGAAGAAAAGGATAAGCTCTTACGATTTCAAGATAGTACTAAGATTTTGGATGATATTCTTAGTAGTCAAAGGTCTCCTGCTATCAAAACTGGTCTTGGTTTTCATGAATCTATTGAAGGTGAATCTAGTTCAGAAAATAATACAAGGAACTCTAATGTAAAATCTAAAATGTTCAACAAGGAGATGAAAAGTCGACCCCATCAACATCCAAGGAGAGAAATTCTTGAAAGAAAATATTTTACTCCTTCAATGAATAATGTTGAATGTTATGTATGCCATAATCTTGGGCATGTTGCAGCCAGATGTAGAAGAAGAATGATTCAAGAAATATCATCACAGTCCAGGTACTTTAATGGATATTGTTTTTCTTGCAATATGTTCGGTCACAAAGATATTGATTGCTATAGAATATGAAACATCTAAGATGTTATGCATGCAACAAGCTTGGACATATAGCAAAGGAATGCAGGAACAAGGTACAAGAACCATACCAAAAGGAGAAAACGTCATCACACTTGAAGATATGGAAGAAAAAGGAAGCACAGTCAAAAAAATGTGGCACAGCACAATGTACAGGCACAACAGACTCAGAAGGAACTGAAAGTTTGAAACCTCAGTATCCTGAATTTCATATGCAAGTTTCATAAAGGAAAGTTACGTATATACGCGAGTTGGTCACTGCACAGTCGCGTATATGATTGTTTGAGAAAAATCAGTAGGGACAAGCTCAGGAAAGAGGGTCTGATATGATTCAGTCCATTATTTGACATGTTTGATAATGGTTACAATATGTTAATGATGTGTGGAAATGTCTTGATCCTAACTTGATGATGATGATGTCTTGATACTTCTTGTTGATATATGCGTGAACAGATTTGATAGTAAACAAGATGGCACAGGTTCAGGGGGAGCAGATAATATTCTAATGTTGCATTGTTGGCATTATGGTTAGTAGTCCTTGGTGATGATGCTTATATGGCTAAGTGATATATCTTGCTATGGTTATGAGTTTTCCATGACAAAATCTCATATGTTTCTTGGGGTTACATAGTTGATGATTCAGTTCAGATTTGTGGTTGATTCTCTGATAATGCATATATGGTGCTTACATGGTGATCTTCATAAGGATAAGGAGAAGTACAAAGCTTGTATACACATCTTCATTACTTGATGATGAGTCTATCATATGCTGCTATCGTCATATGCATAAAGATCATATAATATAGTTGATGCAAGTATCCTATAGTTCTTGGCTCTCATGTGGATGAGGATTGGTGCAGTTGATGATCTTGAGCTAAAGATACATAGTACTATATACAGTATGCTGGATACATGAATGATTACTCAAAATTGCATTGTTGGAGACATGATGATGTTAAAATGACAGATTGATACTTACATATGTTGATTGATACAGATGTCCCCGAATGATGATACATGGATGATATATAAGA
>APFE030701856.1:11120-22950 GCA_000404065.3 Pinus taeda
TCATATAATATAGTTGATGCAAGTCTCCTATAGTTCTTGGCTCTCATGTGGATGAGGATTGTTGCAGTTGATGATCTTGAGCTAAAGATACATAGTACTATATACAGTATGCTGGATACATGAATGATTACTCAAAATTGCATTGTTGGAGACATGATGATGATAAAATAACAGATTGATACTTACATATGTTGATTGATACAGATGTCCCCGAATGATTATACATTGATGATATATAAGATCATGCAGATCTTGATGTTGATGAGATGGCTATGATGTCTTTCAGGAGGATGAGTTGATATCTATATGCAGACATACCTTGCTACAAGAAATTTACAGGTTTCTAATCTGAATAGTGATTGACAGATGCTGTTGATATTAGTTATTGATGACTTTCATAGTCTTGCTCTAGATATTTCGTCTCTATGTCATATATGTCTTTTGTTATCAAGGTCATGTAACGGCCTATTTTGGTTTCCCCACTATGCCTGGGATGAATGATGTAATGTACTTATTTAACATGAGTAAACTTCTGGTGTAAGCCCACTTGGTTGGGTGGATGAGTCAATATTTGTATATCCTCACTTGGTTGAGAGATGGATGTATGTATGAGTCTTTGGTGATAGGAAGGTAATTTATGATAGAGTCATGTTCTTCTTGTAGAACATCGTTTTCAGATCTTGCCTACAGTCAGGGGGAGCATGAATAACACACTTCAGCAGTGCAGAGACTCAGCATGTACTCAGGGGGAGCATGGACATATTGGTACACCTTGGCATATACAAAGGGGGAGCTCATTCAGAAATTTCAGCAAGCACTCAGGGGGAGTATGGACAGCAAAATGTTTATCAAAGGAAGAGAATATCTTGGTCTGCCCTTTGCCCTTAATGTCAAAGGGGGAGAGTGATTTGGTATTTTTGCCATCAAGTCCAAAGGGGGAGATTGTTGGCATTATGATGCATGTGTTGTACTTGATGGCAATCCACTTGTAGAAGAACATCTCACTTATTTATAACTAGATGAATCTACAGAAGAGATATCAGATGTGACTGAATGCATGGGATGCCGAAAACTCAAAGGAATCAGATGACAGTTCTCAGTATGACAAGTTAGATTTGCCATCAAGTCCAAAGGGGGAGATTGTTGGCATTACGATACATAGGTTGTACTTGATGGCAACCACTCATCTCAGATGATAAATTATAGTGCAGCAAGTTTCACGCACTTTCATGCAGAGAAAAGATAAATTATAGTGCAGCAAAGTTCATGCACTTTCATGCAGAGAAACGTTCACACACTTTCATGCAGAGAAAAGTTCCTTTCACGCAAATAAAAGTTCACGCACTTTCATGCAGAGAAAAGTTCCTTTCATGAAGAGAAAAGTTCACGCACTTTCATGCAAAGAAACATTCCTTTCATGCAAAGAAAAGTTCACGCACTTTCATGGTTGGTTCATGGTATTAGTCTGATAGTTTTTGATCCTATGGTTTTGGTCCATGGTATTGCATCCAAAAGTGTTGATCCCAAGTATTGGGTCCATGGTATTGAATTGTTATGGTTTTTGTTCTGTGGTATTGTGAAAGGCCTAAGGCTATAAAAGAGGAAGGAGATCATTTGGCAAGGCGTCTTCTGAATTATTGAATATCTGATAAAGTGCTAGATCTGGAATACAGTGATTGGGTTATGGTGTAGATCTGGATCTGAATAAAGAAGGAACCTGAGTGCAAGGAGAAGGATAAGTTCTATTGATGGGTCAAAATCTTAAGGCTGGAATAGTGGTATCTCTATATGATTTTGATCTGTGATATGTGGCACACATTTAATCTATAAATCTGATAATCTGGGTTAACTAATATCTGAATGTTTGAAAGAATGAATTTATAGATCTGTACGCAGGTTCAGTGAAGTAGCGTACATCTCTTGATTTATGTTATAGCTTCTTCTATTTCTTGCTACAGTGTTCTGGGTTCAGAAGTGGCATGTGACTACTATTATTATGATCTGGATACAATCGTCAGAGAAGTGTTTATTTTGATTCAGTTTTGATTGGTGAAAAGATGATTGGTTGATGCAAAAATTCTTGATGTTTGATTGATGTTATTTGTGGATCTAGTCTGAAAATTTATGAAACGTGGTCCCTGGAAGGAAGAGAAGGTTTTAGTCTTCTGCAGGTAGCATCTTGTATACTAGTATCTCAACTAGTACAAGAACAAAGGGGGTTGTAGCTCCCTTCCAGGGAAAGCTAGAAAACGAGAGAGGGTTGTAGCTCTCTACAGGTAGCAGCATGCATACTGGTAAAGGACTGCACCAGTGCAGAATCATTGTAAAAAGAATTTTCTAATTGAAAAGATAGAGACATATTGTAGCAAGTGGTTTTCACCCACATTGGGTTTCCACCTTATATCTTGTGTTCTTGTGTGTGATTGTCTTCTGCTCTATTTTCCTGTTCCTAGTTACTGTTTATATGATCCTGATGCACAGATTAATGTTCAACATCTGTAGAATATTTTAAATTATAAGTTTGTATGGTATACGCGGGTTTCCTTATCTGTAGTTGCATATATACGTTGTTTTCTCTAACTGAAGTAACGTATATGTTCTGGGTTTGAAAAAGAAAATAATTGACCAAATAATACTGATTCACCCCTTTCTCCCCCCCCCCGCCAACACTTTGATTATTTGCATTGAACTATGGCTACTATTTTGGATTATCTCAATGACCATAATTGTTGTAGTGTAGGTTGATTTTGAAGAAAAACAAAGAATTGGACAAGGCAAAAGTTGATTATGATTCAAAATTTTCATGAAAAGGATTTGCATAATGTTAAACTTCAAGACACAAATAAGGAAGAATAAATTATAAATGTGTGGAGTGTCATAATTGTAGATCTAAAATTTGTTCTCATTTGTCATGGTTTGCGATAGTTGATAAACCTACCAAGTATTGTTATCTTAAAAATACAAATATGTTAAAAGAAATTATGGGATTAAAGAATCCCAATGGAAAACTTATTGAAGGCTTTGATGAAAAACATAAGATGTTTGAATTACATTTCCGGAACACTCGTCAAATATACTGTAACAAATTACAGAAATTGTCATGGTTGCCTAAGAAGTTTGTTAGAAAATTCCATTGTAAGATACAGAGCACTCAGTGATATATGCTTGACAAAATCGTTTTAGAAGAGGAACTTCTTAAAGCACACGAGTCGTTAAAAAAATATTGTTATCCGTCACACTTAAGTATAATTCCCTCTTATGATGTGATTATCCCTCATGGATCAATCTTCCACTACAAGGAAGCATTGCATTTGAATGGTAACAAGTGTAATGCTTAGTCAATTTTGGTGTATTAGATTCCCCCCTAATCAAGACAAATTTGGTGTGTGGATTCCCCAAAATCAAGGCTTCTTTTTTAAGGTTTTTTTTCACAAGTCAATTGGTAAAATTCAAGGCATTGATTAGAAGTGCTCTAAAAAATTCTCTGTAATTTTTTTTACTTTGAAGATGAAGCATATTTCCCTTTGGATTATCAAACTTAAGCAAACTAGGTTTTTTTCAAGCCTTTTCAAGGCAAGTCCTTCCTTGACATTGTTGGGGGCCTCAAAAAGAGTTGGATGATCCTTATGAGTTGAATTGAATTATATCTATCAAAGCATGAGAGATGGGGATAGAGTTAAATACATGTGGTTCCTTAGTAGAAATGTCTCCCTATCCTTTAATGGGTTGGTGGCTACATAATCTTCAACAAAAAAATTAATAGATAGTCATTTAGGGATTTGTATTTTATTGTTAAAATCATGATTTACAACAAAATCCTTCATAGAAATTGCATTTGTTGTGTTTCGTTGGTTTCGTTCCACTACCCAATTTGGTTGTTTGGGAAGACTACTTACAAGTTATATCCAATCAAAATTTGGGGGCAAACATGATTTTTATAGTTCCATTGAGAACCCATAGCTTGCCTAAACACACTGGACTAATGCCATACTGAAAAGAACCTCTTATCAACGAAATAAATATCTAGATCACATTTTGGTAAGGAATGTTGGAAGAGATTGATTAGAGATAAAATTAAAAGAATAAATAAATTCAAAAAAAAAAAATCAAGGGACTAACCAATAGCGACTTCTTGAGTTGGTGAAAGTGAGGTGTTGTTATTACTCTCACCATGGTTGAAGTTTCCGCAATAGCATACTCACACTAGTGTTTATGCCAATTCTTTTGAAAAATGGGTTTGTCAAGTGCAAGTCTAGGACATCAAAATAAATTAACCCCGCCCCCAAACCACACATGGCCTTTAAGTTGAATGGTAACTTCAATAGCATGATGATATGTTCTTCCCATTAAATGTTTCGCGTAGAGCAACTTTTGTCTACTTGTGTTCATTGTGGCATTTTTATCAACAATTCTAGCAAAGGGAAAGGTAGCCACTAAACCAACCATTAAAACATTGGCCTTTAAAAGACCATTCACCATAACAAACAAATATGGTCTTCCTTAGAGACTAGGAATGAATCAAATGTGTACATGGTGAAAAGTAATAAAATAAATCAAAAGAAGCATGCATGGAATAACAAGAATCCATAGGAACCAGATGTCCATGACCAAATTTAAACATTATCACGCACAAATTGCAAAATACATATATTTTCATAAAACATAGCACTTGTCATTTAAGAAAATATATTCCGAGAATTTGGTTGTGTACGAGTAATTTTTCACTGAGTTGTATGCATCTAGTGCAAATGTCACCCCAAAGGAACCAAGCTACAAACTTCTAACTCACTCAACCCAACCAATTTTTTCTCATAGCTCAACCAATTTACTCATTCCATAGTGCTCCAAGCATTTAATCTAACCATTGAACAACCATAGCACTCTCCTCCACCATGCTACACAACACAAGGAAGGTCTTCCATTTCTCTACTCAAACATAATGAGTCCAATCCATACAATGAATTATGGGAATAGCAAACAAGAAGCAAGTTTAACTCTGGTGAGAAGGAGAAACAATAACATAGTGAGTGAAGACTTCCTAACTTAACCTTTATGCTCACATGTAGCCATCTATCTCTTATCCCAATTTTGTGATTCTACTTTCATTGTATTTTTTTTTTAATTTGTAGATTGGTTCATGCTTAGTAAGGAAGAATGCAACATGAAATCGGTACATAATGGATGCGGGAAAATTGTGAAAGAATGAACCCTAGTGACAGAGTTGAGGGAAATGACAGTTGGCATTCCTTCTAACAAGAGAACAAAGTACTCTTACACTGCCTCATAATTATTGTACTCAACCCATTCTTTATAACTATGTGAGAAGACCTCCCCACCAACCTCTATATGCATTTAGTGATTGTACTTACAAGTCATAGAGGAGACTAGGTTCTAGTGATTGTACTTACAAGTCATAGAGGAGACTGGGTTCATTTAAGGCATTGGATGGGAACATATAAAAAATATTAAGCTATCATTTAACAATAAAGCATTAATTTCATGTAGGATCCCTTTCGTCCTCCCCCTACCAATGGAATCATAGTCCCTCTTTTACTCTTCACAATCATCTTCCAATGGAATCATAGTCCCTCTTTTACTCTTCACAATCATCTTCCAATGAAATCATAGTCCCTCTTTTACTCTTCACTCTTCACAATCATCTTGGACCATCATATATTTATTCCATCATTAATATTTACACAACTTGAGGCAATCACATATTTATTCCATCATTAATATGAGTTCATCACAACAAGCTTACCACATGGTCCATCTAAGCATATTTAGATTTCTACATGCCTAGTTATTCACTAGTGTAGGCATTCACTAGTCTTCAAAGCTAAGAAATCCATATAAACATATTCACATCATTTATGCGATGGGGTTATTAATTTAGGCTCATGCCAATCATTATTACCTTGGATTTGAAATTTATATATCTCACCCAACACATTCCAAGGGTCAAAACCTAAGTATTACGTTCATAGGGTTATTAATTTAAACTCATGCCAGGTAAATCCCATATCCCATCATTATTACCTTGGATTTGAAATTTATATATCTTATCCAATAAACCTAAGTATTACGTCATTATTACCTTGCATTTGAAATTTATATATCTTATCCAACAAACCTAAGTATTACATTCATAGGGACCATTCAATGAAAAATTCAAGTCACCTTTCTCATTTAATGATGTGATTGTTTCTCCAAGCCATTTCAAAGTAAGCAATGCTTTTGTGCTTCATATAGTTTGGAAAGCATGGGAAAGGATGATTTCCTGGCATTCTAATGGTCTAAAGAGAGGTTTAAGCTTCCTGGTTATTCATATATAGAGTTGGAAAACGAAACATTTTGCCATTGCCCATATGGGTAGGTACATTCATAAAGGCTTTCTCGAAAAGGGATATTTTGATGGATGAATCTATGGGATGGGAGAAACAAAAATTGGAAAACCTCATCCAATGTTTTACGAGAATTTGAACTCATTCCTTTGATTGGATTGTAATGTCTACAAGAACTTTGGCAAATGATTCTCTTTGAAAAAGTGTATAATCTTTAACACACACTTGGTCCTATCTATTGTGACCAATTTGGATCTACCAAACAGATCGATTATATAATTTTCAATTTCTGTGTAGAAAACTCTCTTTCATTAAAAAAAATTGAATGACTATTGGCATTTAATTAATGTTGAAGCTAAATGGATAATTAATCTACACATTATATGATCTTTCAATCCTTTAGAATGACCATGTTTGTTTGGTTATCAAATGCCAAGGCCTTCCTTCTAAAGAGCCATTGTCGAGGATGGGTTTCACAAACCACTCTTGTTTGTTTGCATTGTGGTGGTATAAATAGTGTTACACACATATTTCATATTTTACATGTGCAAATATGTTCAAGAATACCTGGTCATGGTGTTGAATACATGGTATCAAATTTTCGTTTGTAAGAAAATAGTGCTGATTCATTATCCTTAAGATAGAATCACTCTTAAGACATTGTGTGGAATACTTGGTATCAAGTTTTGCTTCTAGATGAATTGAATCTGCACCTACAGGCCGGTGCCATAGGTTGGTTTATCCATCATCCTTAACGTAATGACATTGTGTGGAATACTTGGTATCAAATTTTGCTCATAGATAAATTGAATCTGCAACGCAATATGAAGGATCCACCTTTTGATGTTAGAATTTGGAGTTGAGGGAGAATGCCTGAGTTCTATACAGGCAATTGGCATATGTAATGCATCGTAAATAGCCCTTGTCTTATAATTGTTATCCGTGTAGGATTATTCTCAACACACCCTAACAATAGTACAACTATTAATGACGAACAAAATCCCATCATAATGATGTGCCACTCTATAATAGCTTGTCATAATTGCTTGTGATACATCACATACTTAACAACCACAAGCAATAAAGAGCCAGAGAAGTGAAGAACAATGTTATCACATCAACCCACTGCCTTGAATTGATATAATATTTACAGGACTGTAATCAAATCTCCTAACATGGTTCTTCTCTATTTCTCCATGTCTTCCAAAAAGGTCCAAATCCAAGGTACAACATATACATTTCATACCTGTATATTGATAAAAGCACACTGAAATTACCTACTTCTCGACCTTAAAACCGAGTAATATTTTAAATGGCTACACCAAATGCAAGTAATGAGGATCAACACAACCTTATTATTTCTTTTGAGTTCGTGCCAAAGAAAGCAATCGCCTGATCCCTTCAGTCCACATCTGCTGATCTTTATCATTTCTGCACTCAAACTCCATAAGTCCACGAGCTGTTTTAAGACCAAAATAACGTTTTTGTTCTCCTCCCTCTGATAAGTCTCTGCCAGGCCATGCTGGTATGTCTTTGCATACATCGTAGACAATACCTGGCCACATGTTCAACGAGTGCCTAACTCTTAGAAGACATGGCAGACAAATTCCTAAAATCACCACCCAAGGAGGAAAATAGATTTTTGAATGATTACAATATACTTTAAAACAAAAGGGCACAGCTAGCTTCACTACTCACTCTTTTTCTTCTTTGAAAATGTACCACCGATGTGCTTGCTCTTGAGTTTCACCACCACCTGCATCGCATTCTGGACATTTAAGAAACATATATCCACTATCAAAGGAGGACTATTACCCAAATTTCCATGCAAACAAATTAGTCAACAGCTGGGATGCAACAGAGAAAAATGAGACAGAATTTCCTCAAGACACAATGTGTACCTGCTACTGTGCAGAACTCAAATATGACATTTAAATGAGAAAATACAAACAAAAAATTGCTGTGTTCACCTGTGACCTCTTGTTGACATAAACGGCAACCTGTTTCCAGCGAATTGCACCTGACATCAGGAAACATAACTAATCAGTTAAAACCCAAATTTATTGGAACTTCCCAAACAGACATTATCTTGAATAATAAAACTACCTTTTCCTGTGCGCTTTAGAAGTTCCGCTCCTCTTTCGAGAAAATCCTGGGAGCAGATCTCTGATTCATTATCCTCAGAAGCTAACACTTCACTGAACCCAACTACCGGATTGGGACCCTTTTCATATGGAATAACAGCTGCATGGTTCCATATTTCTCTCTGTGCTCTTGCTTTCAGAGTTGCCGCTCCACGCAGTGCTGGTTGGACAGGATAAGGGTTTATGAGATATTCCAGAAACATGTGAAATATCTATCTCTTAAAGTCCCAAGTTCCTCACTCCATACAAAAAGTCCCAGTGTCAAGTCATCTAGCCCTTCTAAGTTGATCAGACATTGATTACATGAAGGAAAATAAAATTTAATGAAAGGATTTGGCACAGCAACCCACAAACTTGTAAGAATACTGTGTACAAGATCGAACAGGATATTATTGAAGTCAACTTTTGGCTGGAAATAACAGATTCTAATTTCTTCGTGCAAACATAAACTCAAAAGAGATAGTGGAAGCAATGATCAATGCAATCAATGAAAGCTACTCTATTTAGTTTTCCGAAATGGGTGCCAATTGCTACTCTATTTAGGTTCGTTCTTCAGGACGAATTGAGTACCTGTGGCTGCCCCAGCAGTTAGGGTCATAATATCTCCAGGCTTTTTGACTTTGACAGCAGAGCTTACCACGGACGCCATTTGTTCCCTGTCTGCTCCCATACACTCTGCAATCTCAACGCACTGTGCTGCTACAAGTGCAGCTGCGGATGCAACTGCCATACTTGTCTTTGATTGACTACTCTCACCACTACCAGATGATGTAGCAGTTGCAGCTGCAACTGCAGCAACCGCAGAAGCTACACCAGCAACTGAAATAGCAGCATGAACTTGTGCATTATGAACGCGGGTCTCTTCTTTTTTCTTCTCTTTTATATCTTTCAGCCACCGTCCTACTGTTTTTCCCCCAAAATGTGTTTTTGTTGAGTTGACAGTCTTACAGAACTGCCAATAAATTAAAATTTGCAGGGTTAGAGTCTTCAAGCAAACACTAGGTATCCTAGTACCATAGCACACTCTAGATGAGCTACCCAACAGGTGGCATGACTGGAAAAAGAGAAGGGGGCTGTAATAATCCCTCCGCCACTCCAGATAAAAATTCTTGACATTAGCTGTTTCAATGAAATTTTATATAAATTTTAAACTCCCAGAATGAAGCTGGAATGTGACCCATATAGTGAAAATAATATTAAAACATTCAAGAATCCCAATAGCAAAGTTGTTCTTATGTTTAATGGCAAAGTTGACCTATTGTGGTGGATAACAGCTACTCCATTCAACACGCAGAACCTTCATGGCTTTCATTGGAATGTCAAATATCTAACGCCTGCTAGTCTTTGAATCAAAAGCTTATATTTTTATCTTCCAGCCATTTTTATAAAGAGATCAAACATTCATAAAAAGGGTAAAATATCTTCATTGTGCTCATATGAAAACACCAATGCGTTCCAAGATGGAAGCAATGATAGAGGTAAGGCTCTCCATTATAAATTTATTATACTTTTCATTCAAATGTACAAGAACCAGAACGATTGTAAAGGAAGCTGAATGTAAATACCATAACTGTACCCAGTAGCAGAATACAAAAATTGAAACAAAGAACCATATAACGAAACTAAACCTACACATCCGAATTGAAAGCTTGTTGCAGTAAACTAGGCTTGAAGAAGATAATGTCAACCACATAACATATCTAAAATTCTCTGGCACAATTGCTGTCTAGGTGTGGCAACACAGAGGTCATAGACTCATTGTTGAATACATTCAAGAAACATGATTTATTAGGCTTCATGATCTGCTGCAGAAAACATAGTAAAATAACATACCTTGAAATCATCAGATCCCCTTGGCTAAACTGGAGGACTCCCATTAAATGAGCCAGCACTTCGGATACTCAGTGGACCACTGCTATGCAGACTCTTTCTCGATGTCAGATGGCATTGTTCCTGTGAAGGAAATTAATTCCTGAGATTCGAAGAAACAACTATACAAAAGATAATGACAATCTTGACATCAAAGGCTCTGACAGAAACCTAGAAAGGATCTCTGGAATCTAAACGCAACAATAAAGGCAACAATTAATACTTCAAACTCCATAGTCGAGTAAAAATGTAGATCAGACTTGTAAGGTTAGTTGTATTTAAAGTCAATTTAACCCTAAATCTATATTGATATCATTTCAAACATCAAAGCAGCTGAAGCATGCAAGGTACATATCAATCAGACAAATTAATCCACAGAGAACGTCATTAAGCCCATCAAATACAAGAAATCTGACTGCAAAGTAAGGATACAATGGAAGCCTACTTGGATCCAAATTACTATCCCCACACAAGAACTGTAAATATGTTACTCCCTTTTATGATTTTTTACCATCATTCAAATAAATTATATATTTCTATTCAACTTTCCCACTTATTCTTAAGGGTGTGAAGATGCCCTTGCATCTTCTGATTTACACTATTATATCCTCTAAAAAGAATAAAGACACATGTTATGTCAGAAATAATGAAAAACCCCTTAAAGAAAGTATAACCTTATGCAAGTAGTAAAGAGCTTTGAGAAAGACTGCAGATATCCGTGCACTCTACACAGGTGTTGCGCTGCGGAAGTGGCAGGATAAACAGATAATGCAACAAGTACCTGCTGACATGGAACAGTGACTTGAGCAGTAATTATCATACATGCTTGGCACCCTGCGGCCATTATAGTGTTATTTTTTCCTCATTATAGTTTCGAGACATTGCCTTAATTTCGAGACATTGCCGTAATTTTTTTGACAGAACCAGCATGGAATACCAACAATGGCTAAATTACTTATTTATCTTCAGGTTTTAAGGAAAAAGGGTCTAGAATACACTCGTGTGAATTAAAAGACAATTAATGGTTCAGATTCCACAGCTAAGTAACAGGATTATTGGGTGACAACCAAAAAGGTCGTAGTTCTAATAATTTTCATTCAATTGAAGGCAATTTCAATCTACAACTGCCAATATTTATAATCTATACCAATCACTCCGCAATGCAACCACCACATGGAGCATTCTATCAGAACCTCGTTTGACACAACAATAAACACTAGACCACCAGCAGACAGCATACCTTACCAGGTAGTTTCACTACATATATACCTTAACATTTTCGATTGATAAATTGTGTATATTGAGAATCGCTAAAACATTACATCAGAAGGAGCTTATACAATTCGTTATGCATCAAACAAGCAAACATCCGAAACATCTGGCTGTGCTAATGAATAGACAAATCCAATTGCCACAGAAAAACAGAAGCAACCTGCCTAGATCCACATTACTGCTTGAAGCTAGAATTTGCTA